>CAUYQG010035091.1:0-84125 GCA_963574415.1 Tarsius wallacei | reverse complement strand
TTTTTTTTTTTTTTTTGAGTTGGAGTCTCACTCTGTTGCCCAGACTGGAGTGCAGTGGCTGCTCCCAGCCACCACAGCCTCGACCTGCTGGGCTCCGGCGATCCTTCCGCCTCAGCCTTCCGAGTAGCTGGAACTACAGGCACACGCTACCACGCCCGGCTAATTTTTTTTTGATTTATTGTAGAGATGAGGTTTCGCCTGCCCAATTTTTACATTAATCTTTCAAAGGGGGATTTCTAGTCTACTTATATATTAGAAATTTGATCTGAAACCCATATGAGACATAGGAGGGGTTTTATAATTCTTTGGGGCACTTGTATTTCTCACCAGTAGCCATCCAGATACAGACATGAGACTTGTTATCACCCCTTGTTGAAGAGTACATATATTTCTAGTCAGTGCTTTTACTGTGTGAAGCCCTTCAAAGTGCTGACTTTAATGAAGAGGGATTCAGGTTCAAGCCACCACCTCATGTGGGCTCAAGATCTGTTCCTAAAGAATGTTCATATTCCTGCCCCTAGTTTCCCAAATTGGATAAAGTTTACGTCTATTATGGTATCACTTCATTCTGCTTTCCACTCTTGTTTTCATTTCTTCTTGACCTTTTATCTGTGTGGTTTTCTTTTATTCAAACTCAGCTCTACACCAATTTTCATATGATATTCAGCAATTTTTAGGTTATAGATGGGCTTTCAGGTGATTATATTCTGTCATTTTGCTGAAATTAAAGTTTCTACTTTTTTCCTATTTGTTCTTTATTATGAATCTGTATTCCTTTCCTACTATTGTTTCCCTTGTGTTAAATGTGTCACCCTTTCTTTCTTTTTTTTTTAAATTTTTGAGTCAGAGTCTCACTTTGTCACCCAGGCTGGAGTGCAGTGTCACGCTCCCGGCCACCTTAGCCTCGACCTGCTGGGTACAGGCGGTCTTTCTACCTCAGCCTTCCAAGTAGCTGGAACTGTAGGCATACGCCACCATACCCTGCGAATTTTTTGATTTATTGTAGAGATGAGGTCTCACCAACTTGCCCAGATTGGTCTCGAACCGCTGGGCTCAGGCAATCCTCTCACGTTGGCCTCCCAAAGTGCTGGAATTACAGGCTGAGCCAACACGCCCAGTCTCTAGTTTTTAAAAATTCATCTTTAATTCTATGTACTTTCTGATTATCTCCTTGGAGGTCAGAGACCACAGAATAATTGAGCCAGCATAAACTTTAGCTTTAGGCAGATATAGGTCTTCAAACAGTTCTGTCATTTATAGATGTTTGACTTTGGATTACTTATGTAGATTCAAATCAGTGTAAGTTTCAACCCTTACACTCCACATGATATTTCTTAATTATCATTTCTGACCTTTTACTTTACACATCATGGGAGTTAAGTTCCCCAGTTAAGTCTCCCATAGGAGGAGTTAAATTTCTTTTGACTTTTTCGCAAGGAACCAGTGAAATTCTAGTTTTTAGCCTTGGAAGTGTAAGCCTTTCTAATTGCTGATTTTTAAAAGTAATAGAAGGTTAGAAAAAATATTACATCTTAAAAACAGCAAAACATTAATCTGCATCAAATAATTAGCTTTAAAAAGGTTAAATCTAATAGTGATACGTTGTATAAAAACTCCAAAAAACAGGCTTCTAATAGACTTCTAATATTATTGTTGTATTTTACTAAATTAACACTTTAACTCTGTAATTTCAATTGATTGCCTTAGTTAATCACATAAAGTCCTGATATAATATTTAAATGAACATATCTGTTTTCTCAAAAGTATAACACTCAACTTTTCTCAAGGTATAAATGTGAAAAGTCATTAGTAATCACTGGTTATTTCTATATTCTCACATGCATAGAAGGACACACACACCAGAACTATGTTTTGGAGGGTGGGTCTTTTATGGTACAGGTTTCCCTCGCAAGGTAAGTAAGTGTTCTAGGAATCCATCAGCATCAGTGTACCAGCTAGGCTGCATTTGGCTTCAGCAAATTTTTTGGAGGTTTTTTTTTTTTGAGATTCTTTCAACACATTTGTCTATTTCATAGTGCATGATTTACTAGCACACCTGCCTAAACCGCGCTGAATAGTCAGCAGTTTTTGACCAAAAACAGCATGTCCCCCATGCCCTACTTTCCTTATTCACCAGATCTTGCCCAGAGTGACTGTTTTGTTTGTTTTGTTTTCCCATATGAAAAATGTCCTTAAAGAGAAACATTTTGCCAATGTGGAAGAGGTGAAACAAAAATTGTCAGAAACACTAAAAGACATCAGAATTGATGAGTTCTAAAACTGTTTTGAGCAGCTGAAAAAGCATCTTGAAGGTGTATTTCATCAAACACAGAAACTTTGAAGGTGACTAAAGTTTAAACATAAGAATAAATACACAATTAAAAAATATATATTCCTGGTTTTTTTTTTTTCGGGTCCCCTTGTATTTCTCATTTAATGATTTGAGAGTTTTGCCTAAATTAAAATTTTACCATCTATAAGTTGAGAAAGAAAATTACCTTCCACACAGATGACATAATGATTAGTTGACAGAATACTCATGAAGATCCTGGCCCATTGTAGATATGTGGTAGATGCTGTTTCATCCCCAGCCCCAATACTTGCTTGCTGTTCTTCCTCCTCTGACCTTGTTTTCCTCATTCTTTTCTTTATTTGTTTCCAACAATTAATCTGCTTTTTGATTTGGTTTTGTTTCGTTGAGATCTTTTTCTCTTTCTTCCCCTAAATTGTATGTGTCTTGCAAAGGATAATAGTGTTGGAGCACAATTTTTTTTTCCTTGGTTCTTCCTCAGAAAGATAATTCACTCAAAACTATAGCACACGGTTGTTAGGAGGGATAAGTGACACAGTTCCTGGGCTGTGTTGGTTATACGTATTTGCATTATTTCACATTTGACATCCTAGGGTCTTATTTATGTGATGTCTTTCAAAGAAGCTGTTTAAACAGATAAGCATTCAGTAGTAAAACAACTGATAAGATAAATATCCAGTGAGGTAGACTTTTTTCATTTGATACACAAAACATCCAATAGGGTTGAAAGGGAGAAATCATCTTTTTTGTTTTTCAGCTGAAATGCAACTAGGTATAATATTCCATCACCTTAGATCTTTACTTTCATGATCAAAATTGCTTCTGGATTGAATTTGATTAAGGTAGCTGTAAGATCTTTTGAAATACTATGAATTTAGACAGCTATGAAAAGGACAATAGGCTTCCTTCCTCTGATGATTCTAAATGATTAATATAAAGTTAAAACATATTTTCTATTTCTTCATTTTTTTCTCAGTTGGGAATGCGAACTAAATATTTTGAGGTTTAAATGTATTTAACTTGTGGAGAGGTTACTGATATTTTCCCCCATAAATTATGTATCAGTGCTTTATTCCTGACTCTAAACTTAAAAGCCATAAAATAAAAAAAAGATAATCAATCACTACTAAAAATGACAAAGGTTTAATGACTCAATAGGTGCCATTATCAGAATGAGATATTATTTATTGAAGAACTCTTTAATTAAATCTAGAGTGTATCGTCTTAGGGTGAAATAGTCTCAGAGGTATATCTTATATATATGTATTTGGCAGGTAAAGGAACAGGGAGCTGGAATGTAGAGAAAGAACAATATAGAATGTAGAATGTGTTGAATTGTTTAGTCTCTTCATCTTTCTGGACATGTCTCTTTTAGTTATGGTGTTGAGTGTAGCAACAAAATCTCTCCTGAAATATACACAAAGATAATTTTTAATACAGATGATCTATTTTTAAAATCTTTTTAGAATTGATGGGCACACAAAACAAAAAATAATGATAATAAATTAAAAATGGAAAGAAAAATGCTCCATTTTCTGTCTACAGTTTATCTAAAAAATAAAGATACAAAAATTTACTACAATATATTGTTGATATATCTTCTTTTTTCCAATGTCTACTCCTTCTGAAATAATAGCCAAGTATTGTTGAATAATATTTAAGTGGTAATAAAGTAGAAATAGTAAATTTTAAAACCATCATAGGGATTATAATTCAGGAAGTTCCAACTCAGACCCATGTTTGGTGTTGATGGTCTCCCTAATGTCAAGAATTTTATATCCAAAATGACTTTCTCTCAGAAAGCCTACTCTGGGAAAAAGCATTGAGAAAATCCTATGACCCTGGATAAGATTGGTCAGAAGAACTTTTCTCAAAGAAAAACAAAAACAAAACAACAACAACAACAACAAAAGCCAAACCAAAATTGAGACATGCAGTTGGGGAAGAGGGGAGAGCAGTTTCTTTATTCATTTTTAGGATTAAAGAGAGTGATCTTGTTGATGCAGTTTATGGTGGCTGATGTGCTTACACGTGCAGTTTAGAAAGCATTAATTTATGTCATAAAATATTAACAAGATTTATTTAATCAAATTTAAACCAAATTGATATTGAATTCATAGCTCTTTAAACATACTTCAAGTTGAATTGTACTGCTGGACAGTCTTGCCAAAGGATGCTACAGTACAAGAAGGATGGAATGCTGAACAAGACAGTCCAGACAGGAAACTCTGCTGCCACTCATTAGCTATGAGATCTTGACTAGATTATTTATCTCCTTGGGCCGGCTTTATTATTCATAAAACGGGAATACTTATTTCTAATAAGTCTGTTGTAAATTTAAATAAGCATCTAATGCAACCTCTACTGCCAGACTCCCAATAAACTTTTGCTAAGGGAAATAATATTCAGCAAACAGGTAGTGATCGTTAATGTTAAATAAATTTGTACTCCATAGAACTTTTATGAACGTTTCCTATTTTAAGATGCTCCTATTTAAATTTTGAGAGGAGAAAATAGTTAACTGCTATAGTTTAACAATAATAATAAACCCAGTCAGTGGCACACACCTATAATGCCAGCACTTGAGGAGGCCAAGGCAGGAGAATCACTTGAGATCAGGAGTTCAAGACCAGCCCAGGGAATAGAGTGAAACCCTGCCTCTACAAAAATAAAATAAAATCTGTTATATAAAAAAAAATACAGATGATTTAATTTTGCTTAATGGGATGTTGATAGAATCCATCAGTTTTTCACAATTGTGAGTTGACATTAGAAACACCAGGAGAATATGTTTTCCAATATATTGTTAGCTCTTTTAAAAATAATTTCTGGAAATATTATACTTTTAATTGCTGCTGTAAGTGATATACAGCCATGTGTCATTTGACAATATGTTTCGAAAAATGTATCATTAGGCAATTTTGCTGTGTGTAATAAGTATGTCATGTATAAGTGTACTTATACGAACATAAATTACCAAGTCTACTGCACAACTAGGCCATATGGTCTAACTTATTGCTCCTAGGCTACAAGCTTGTATAGCGTGCAGCTATACTGAATACTGTAGGCAATTGTAACACAATGGTATTTGTGTATCTAAATATATGTGAACATATAAAAAGTTCAGTCAAGCTATAGTATAAAGAGAAAAAAAAATGTTACACCTGTGCCTGTGTCATGGCACTTATCATGCATAGAGCTTACTGTTGCTGTGGGGGAGTCAGTGAATGAGTGATGAATATGCATGTGAAGGCCTAGGACACTACTGTGGACTTTATATAAACACTATACACTTAGACTACTTTAAATCTATTTTAATTTTTTCTTCATTAATAAATTAATCTTAGATTACTATAATATTTTTACTTTATGAACTTTTTACTTAACTTTTTGACTCTTTTGTGATGACACTTAAAATAAACACATTATACAGTTATACTGTATATATATACTTTTTTTGTTGTTGTTAGAGTCTCACTTTTTCAGTGCAGAGGCATGCGCCACAGTGCATCCCCCGTGACCTCGACCTGCTGGGCTTAGGTGATCCTTCCACCTCAGCCTTCCAAGTAGCTGGAACTACAGACGCATGCCACCATGCCCAGCTTGTTTTTGTGATTTATTGTAGAGACAAGGTCTCATCAAGTTCTCCAGGCTGGTTTTGAACCCCTGGGCTCAGGCAGTCCTCTTGCCTTGGGCTTCCAAAGTGCTGGGATTACAGGCTGAGCCCACCATGCCCAGCCAATATTTTGTCTTTATATTCTTAATTTATAAGATTTTTAATTAAAATTTTTTTCTTTTTTCTTTTTGAACTTTACCAAAAAAACTCAAAAAACAAAACTAGAAAACAAACAAACACACATTAGCCCAGGCATACACAGGGTCAAGATTACCAACATCACTGTCTTCCACCTCCACATCTTGTCCTACTGGGAGGTCTTCAGGGGCAATAATATTCATGGAGCTGCCAGCTTCTATGATAGCAATGCCTTTTTCTGCAATATCTCCAGAAAGATTTATCTGAGGCTGTTTTATTGTTAACTTTTAAAAAATATAAGTAGAAAGAGTATACTCTAAAATAACAATAAAAGTATAGTATAGTGAAAACATAAACCAATAGTCATCACTTATTATCATTATTAAGTTATATACTGTATGTAATTGTATGTGCAATGCTTTTATAGGACTGACAGTGCAGTAGATTTGTTCATATCGGTATTACCGCAAACATGTGAATGTTACTCTACAGCATTATGACAGTTACAATGTCACTAAGCAATAAGAATTTTTGAGCTCCATTATAGTCTTATGGGACCAGTGTTGTATATGGGGTCGGCCACTGACTGAAATGTTGCTATGTAATGCATGACTGTATTTTTGTGAAATCATATTTTTCTAATAATTTGTTGATACTGTAACTAAATTGATATATTTTATTGAAATCACTTTTTGGACGGGCTCAGTGGCTCAGCCTATAAACTCAGCACTTTGGGAGGCTGAGGTGAATGAATTGCCTGAGCCCGCAGGGTTCGAGACCAGCCAGGGCAACTTGGTGAGACATAGCCTCTACAATAGATCAAAAATTAGCCTGGCATGGTAACGCACGCCTGTAGTTCCAGCTACTTGGAAGGCTGAGGCCGAGGATCGCCAGAGCCCAACAGGTCGACGCTGGGGTGGCCTTGAGTGTGCCACTGCACTCCAGCCTGGAAGACAGAGTGAGACTCCAACTCAAAAAAAAAAAAAAAGGAAAGAAAGAAATCTCTTTGTAACTTTTCAACTTTGGTAGGTGCTTTTAAAAGTGGGGAATCATATAGTCAGCAAATAATGACAACGTAAATTCTTTTTTCCCAAATTTTTTACCTTTATTACTTTTGCTAGTCTTACTGGATTATGTAGAACTTTCAGAAAAATATTACAGAAGCAATGTTAAGGATATCTCTTATCTTTAGTATGTAAATTCAAAGTACTTTACATAACCAGATAATCACAGTATAATGTTTTACTCTTAAATATGAGGCTTCCTGCATATTTTGATAGCTATTATTTATCAGATGCAGAGATTTGTCTTCTATTGTAGTTTACTAAAACGAGTTACAGTGGTGTTGTCATTGTTGATGCACATTAGTATTGATCCAATTTTTGGCTACTATGAACTAACTACCATAAATAGTCTTTTAATATCATTCATTCTACTTTTGTATGTATCTAACATTAGAATTGCTGATATAGGGTAGAATATACTTAGCTTTAGTAGATATTGCCAAAAGATTTTACAAAGCAATTTTGCCAATGTACACTCACCTGCAATATAAGTGTGTTTCATTTACTCCATTTCACATCAACATTTATATTGCTGCTTCTTTTATTTTTAGACATATTAATAGGTGTGTAGCAGTAATTTATTGGTCATTAATTTGCATTTCCCTAATTACTAATGCTGCTGAGTAATTTTTCATATAACTGTAGGCATAATCATTTTATGAACTGTATATTTAAATTATTTTCCTATGTTACTTTGCTTTATTTTGTTCCTACTGATTAAAAGAAGTTTTGTGTTTATTATGGACATGAATACTTTGTCAGATATATATATATATATTGACATATAACTTCCCCATTGATGTGTCTTTTAACTGTTAATGTAATTTTTTTAATAGTGACTGTTAATCAAGAGAATGTCTCCTTTTTAATCAGGTTCATATTACTAAAATTTCATTTGACATGTAGAGGCTTTAAATTCTCTTTAAGATATTTACCAACTCAAAGGTCATGAATATGTACGAGCATGTTTGTGCCTAGAAAATGTATACTATTTTCACATTTGGATCGCTAACACTTTTTAAAAAAATTATTTTATTTTTTAAATTTTTAAAATAACAGAAAACTTAAGAGGATAATATAGAGTTTCCATAAAGCCCACAATTCATTTCCCCTATTGTTAACATCAGTATGGTACATTTGTTATTGGTAATGAAGCAATGTTAATACATGATTGCAAACTAAAGTCTAAACTTGATTCAGATTTCCATAATTTTTACCTAGTATTATTCTTGTATTTAAGGATGTCATTTAGAATGCCATTTCATGTTTAATTGTTATGTTTCCATAGACTTCTCTCAGCTATTGCAGTTTCTCACATTTTCCTTGTTCTTGATGACCTTGACAGTTTTGGGAAGTACTAGTTAAATATATTGTAGAAGTCTCTTCTATTAGAATTTGTCTGTTTTCCACATAATTAAACTGTTATATGTTTTTGGAAAGAAGACCACAAAGATAAAGTGTTTAAAAAAAAAAATCATATCCTATTAAGAGTATGTTTTCAGGCTGGGCATGGTGGCTCACACCTGTAATTCCAGTACTTTGGGAGGCAGAGGCAAGAGGATTTCCTGAGCCCAGGGGTTCAAGACCAGGCTGGGCAACTTGGCAAGTTCTTGTCTCTACAATAAATCATCAGGCATGATGACACACACCTGTGGTTCCAGCTAATTGGAAGGCTAATGTGGAAGGATTGCCTGAACCCAGCAAGCAGATCGAGACTGCAGTAGCCTTGAATGTGCCACAGCACTCCAGACAGGGTGACACAGTGAGATTCTGGCTCAAAAAACAAACAACAAAACAAAAACAAACAAAGTATATGTTTTCAGCATATATACAGAGTTACTAAATAAATTACTTGGAATTCTTCTGCATAGATTTATCTGTATTCTCCCATCTATTTATCAATTGTACCCATAGATATTTATGTTATACTTTGGGTTATACTTTAATACCACGTATTTTATATTGTTGCTTAAATTATTCCAGCTTTAACAATTGAGTGAGCTATTTATTTATTTTATTTTTATACTTTTTGAGTGGGAGTCTCTGTTACCCAGACTGGAGTGCGGTGACTTGATCATGGCTCACCACAGCTTTGACCACCTGGGCTCAGGTAATACTTCCACCTAAGCCTACCAAGTAGTTGGGACCACCGGCACATGCCATCACACCTGGCTAATTTTTTCACTTTTATATTTTTGTAGAGACAAGGTCTTAGTATGTTGCTTGTGTCTTAAACTCCTGGGTTTAAGCAATTATCACTCCTTGGCCTGCCAAAGTACTGGGATTACAGGTGTGAGCCACCCGGTCTGGCCTAATTGGCAGATATTTCAGTTGGCTCATGTGTTCCTTTGACATACCATCATCAACATTTTGTTTTAGTTTTTTCCAGTCCTTCATTTTTTAGCACTATGCCCCAAGTGTATTTGTATATTACCTGATCTAATCTTAAAGTCAGTTACTCTAGGATCCCAAGTTTCTTTTTTTAGAGAATAGTATTAGAAATAAATATCTGGATGCTAGGTGTGCTCACTGCTTATTGGGGTGTCATTTTTTCTAGGCCCTTTTATAGGTCCAAGGAACTATATGTATACATACTAACCAGTGTATGTAGGCATATTTATAAATACTTATATCTGTAGCCAACTGTATCTACTTTAAGCAAAGCATGAGTTCATACTCTCATACATTACTACATAAATTATACTAACTTCTTTGCCCTGCTTATATGTAAACTATCATTGCAACAGTAAGAAATGTCTTCCACCATATGCCATTCATTTACTTAATCTATCAGTTCTCACAGTATCAGAATCATTACCTCATACCTCCACAGGAAAAACTTTATCGAATACAGTACAGTCCTCATGTGCTGGTTTCTTCTCCTCCTCCTCCTCTTTCTTCTTCTTTTATTTTCTTTGTTGTCATATTTTAAACTTCTCTCATTTCCATAGTTATTTGGCTACCACCTTAAACTCTATTCCCTTTAGTAAAGTTATTTTATACATTCTTAATATATTTAAACGCTTTTGTTACCATCGACAATCCATCCTGGGATCCCCCAATCCTACATAATTTTTAAAATTTGCATACAAGATTCACTCTTGGTTCTGTGAAGTTCTAAGGGTTTTGGCAAATGCATAGTGCCACATATACACCATTACATTTTCAGACATTGCCCTAAAATATTCTTCTTCCTTCACCCATTCAACCTTTCCCCTGCCTCCCTGAACTCCTAGCCACCATTGCTCTTACTGCCATTTTAATTTTGCCTTTTCCAGAATGTCACACATTTGGAATTATACAGCAATATATCCTATTTTGGCTGGCCTTTTTCTATTGGCAATATGCATTTAAAAATTATTCATATCTTTCCATGGCTTGGTAGCACATTACTTTTAATTATTGAATGATATTTTATTGTATGATGTACTATAATTTGCTTATCATTTGCACATTGATAAAGATCTTGGTTGTTTCCAGTTTTCAGCAATTATAGATAAAGCATTTGTATGCAGGGTTTTTTTGTGAGTATACTTTCAAATCAGTTCTGTAAATACCTAAGAGTGTGATTGCTGGAGTGTATGGTAACATTATGTTCAGTTTTGTGAAAACACTGCCAGCTGGCTTCCAAAGTAGTTGTATCATTTTGCATTACCTCCAGCAATAAACTAGCCTGCTGACTTACATTCTCACAAGCCTTGTTATTATCAGTATTTTGAATTTTAGTCATCTAATGGATATGTATATCATTGTTACTTTGATTTCCTACTCCCTAATGACATTTTAACAACTTTATTAAGATGCAGTTTACACAGTATGTATTCACATATTTAAAATGTACAGTTCTAGAAAACCCTGAAGACTGCACCAAAAAAACCTGTTAGAATTAATAAACAAATTCAGTACAGCTTCAGGATTAAAAAATCATCATACAAAAATCAGTAGTGTTTTTTTTTAATGCCAATCGCAAAACACCTGAACAAGATATTTTTTAAAAAACCAACACATTTATAATGGCCAAAACAACAACAAAAGAACAAAAAGATAACTAGGAATGAATTTAACCAAGGAGGAAGGAAATCTCTAAAATTAAAACTATAAAAATTAATAAAAGAAATTGAAGAAGACACAAATAAATGGAAAGACATGCTGTGTTCAGAGGGAATTGAAAGAATTAATATTGCTAAAATGTCCATACTACCTAAAGTGATCTACAGATTTAGTGAATCTTATCAAAATACTAATGCCATTTTTTCACAGAAATTAAAAAAAAAAATCTAAAATGTGTATGGAATCACAAAAGACCCCAAATATACAAAGAAATCTTGAGCAAAAAGAACAAAACTGGAGGCATCACACTATCTTTATATACTATAAATTTATAGTAACCAAAACAGAATGATACTGTATAAAAAGCAGACACATAGACCAATGGAACAGAATAGAGAGCCCCGAAATAATGCATGCATTTACAGCTAACTGACGTTTGACAAAGATGCCAAGAACACATACAGGGCAAAGGATAATCTCTTCAATAAATCCTGTTGAAGAAACTGGATATTGGTATAGAAAATAATAAAGTTAGACTCTTATCTCACACCATATACAAAAAAATCAACTCAAAATTAAAGACTTAGATGTAAGACCACAAATTACGATACTACTAGAAGAAAATATAGAGGAAATATTACGACAATTGTCTGAACAAGAATGTTTGCCTAAGACCTCAAAGCACAAGCAACAATAGTAAAAATTTACAAATGAGATTACTTCAAACCAAGATACTTTAGGACAGCAGAGGAAAATATTAAAGAGTGAAAAGACAGACTACAGGGCAAGAGAAAATATTTGCAAACTATACCTCTGACATTCAAAATATGTAAGAAACTGAAAACAACTCAATAGCAATAAATAAATAGCTCTATTTAAAAAAGACTTCAATAGATATTTCTCAAAAGAAGACATACAAATGGTCAACAGGTATACAAAAACATGTTCAATCATCAGAAAATTTAAAACAAAATTAAAATGAGAAGTCACTTCTCCCTAGGTAGAATGACCATTATCAAAGATGAAAAGACAACATTTGTTAACAAGAATGTGGAGAAAAGGAAACTCTTTTATACTGTTGCTGGAAATGTGAACTAGTACATCTATTATGAAAAACAGTATGAATGTTCCTCAAAAAATTAAAAGTAAAACTACCATGTGATCCCACAATCCCACTACTGGGTATTTACCCTCAAAAAATAAAGTCAATATGTCACAGATACACACACACACACACACACACACACACACACACACACACACATATATATATATATTCCATGTCTATTGTAGCACTTGAACAAAAGCCAAGATTATGACACCAATGTAAGGATCCATCAATAGACAAATGGATAAAAAAGTCTGTATATATAAATAATTGAACGCCATTCAACTACAAACAATAATAAAATCCTGTAGTTTGTGACTACATGGATAAACTTGATGGGCATTATGGTAAGTGAAATAAGCCAGGAACAGAAAGACCAATACTACATGATCTCACTCATATACAAATCTACAAAATTTGATCTCATCAAAGTAGAGACAGAACTATAGTGGTGGTTGTCAGAGGCTAGGGTGGTTTATACAAATCTACAAAATTTGATCTCATCAAAGTAGAGACAGAACTATAGTGGTGGTTGTCAGAAGCTAGGGTGGTTAAGAGGTAAGTAACGGGAAGACATTTGTCAGAAGATGCATAATTACCATTAGATAAAACAAATTAATTTTAGGTAAAATATTGTATAGCAAAATGACTATAGTCAATGACAATATATTGTATTTTTTAAAAACATAAGGAGAGTGGATGTTTGTGGTATCATCACAAAATAACTATTTGAGGCAATTCATTTGTTAATTGGCTAGCTTTTTCCATTCTACAATGTATATACACTTTAAAACCTGTTGTAGATGATAAATACATAACATTATCCGTCAATTTAAAAAATAAAATAATGCATGCAGTGTACAATTCAATGACTTTTAGTACATTCACATGTGTACAATCACCATTATACTCAATTTTATAACATTTTTATCACCTCAATAAAATTCTATACATTTTAGCTTTCATTCCTTCATACTCCAATTCTCCACCATCTACTTTGTCTTTCCAGAAATATCTCTATTTTGAACTATTTATATGAATTGAATAACTCAATAAGTGGTCTTTTTGACTAGACTTTTTCATGTAACATAATATTTTTAGAGATCATTCATATTGTAGTGTGTATCAGTACTTCATCCTTTTTATAACTAGTAATATAACTTTATGTGGATTTATTTCATTTGTTTACCCATTCATCAGTTGATGGAGATTTAATATTTTTCATCTTTTGATTATTATGAATAATGTCATAAACATTTAATATTACTATTGATATAATTGAATATGCTTTCCATTTTGTTTTGTTTTCTATGTGGCTTATGTCTTCTGTATTCCTCTATTTCTACTTTACTGGGGGGTTTTTTGCACTAAGTAAACATTTTTTATGTAGCATTTTAATTTTTTTTTTTTAGATTAAAAAATATAGTTTATTTAGAAAGTAAGTTAGAGAGAGAAAGAGAGAAATGCTTACTTTGAGGTAAGAGAGGGGATCAGAGCTTAGGAAGCATTTTAATCTTCTTAATGATTTTATACTGTATTTTAAAATTATCTTTTAGTGGTTCCTCTAGTTTTCACCATATTCTTCTTAACTTATCAGATCAGTTTCAGATTCATACTAGCTTAATATCCATGATATATAGAGATATTACTTTTATATAATTTAATTCTCTTTTCTCCCTTTCAGTGGCTTTTTAAAAAACATTATATGTCTTCTTGTTACAAACCAAATAATAATTCTTATAATTATTACTTCTCCATCTGTAGTTATTTTCTCAGCTCAATATAGCTCTGCTCTCATACATTTAACTTTGGGCTGTTATTACACATATATCTTACACATATATTAACTTTCTATGTGTTATAGGCCCACAATGGAACACACACACACACACACACACACACACAATGGTATAACTGCTTTTTCAACCAGTTCAAAGGAGAAAGGAGGATGATATGCACTTATATTCTTTTATAATTATATAATTACCTTTACCTATGCTCTTTCTTTTTGTGTAAATATTACCATCTAGGGTCACTGGCTATTAGCTTGAATACCTTTTTTTAAGCATTTCTTATAGGGTAGATCTGCTGGAAACATATTCTTTTATTCTTTTTAAATCTAAGACAATATTACTTTCCTTTATTATTGAAAAATAGCTTTTGTTGGATGCAAAATTCTTGGTTGACAGCATGTTTAACTTGACCACTTGAATGTATTATTCCTTTGCCTTCATGCTTCTACTATTTCACTGAAAAGTCAGATGTTAATCTCATTGGTTCTCTTGTAAATGATGAGTCCTTTTTCCCTTTTTGTTATTGAGATTCTCATTATCTTTGACATAAACCCTCTTTTACAATGATGTATCTGGCACTGGATCTTTATTGCATTTATCTTATCTTGAGTTTGGTGAGTTTCATGTATGCTGTATGTTATTTTTCAATACATTTGGAAATTTTCAGCCGTTTTTTAAAAATAGATTTTTCTCCTTCTTTCCTCTAATTCTGGAGTTTCCATTATAGATACATTGGTTTCTCACTTTGATGGTTCTCACATTTTTTCTGATGTTCTGTTCATTTTTCTTTATTTCTTTCTCTGTTCTCTTTAGCTTGCATAATCTCTATTAATTTATCTTCAAGTTCACTTGGTCTTTCTTCTAAGGTTCAAATCTACTGTTAAGCCCTCTTAAGGGTTTTCCTACAAAAAAGATATGTAGAATTTCTAACTCTCAGTATCTCAGAATGTGGCCTAATTTGAAGATACAGAGGTAATTAAAGTAAAATGAAGTCATTAGGATATACCTTAATCCAGCATGACGTGTTCTTATAAGAAGGGAAAACACTACATAAAGATGAATGCAGGGGTTGGGGTGCCAAGGAATTCCAACTATTGCCAGTAAACAACCAGAAGATAGGGAAAGTCAGAAATATGTTCTACCTTAGAACACTCAGAATAATTCAAATTCTGACAACACCTCATCTCAGACTTCCAGACTTAAAAAGCGTGAGGCAATAAACTTCTGCTAATTAAGCCACATGGTTTGTGATATTTCAGGTTGGAAGCTCCAACAAACTAATAATAGATCCTCTAGTAAATATTTTGTTTCAGTTATTGTACTTTTTGACTCCAGAATTTCCACTGGGTTCTTTTTTGTAATTTATATCTCTTTGCTATCATTTACTACTTGAAATGACATTGTTGTCATATCTTTATTTATTTAATCATGGTTTTTGTTTAGTTCTGTGAATAATGGCTACTTTCAAGTATTTTTCTAAAAAATTGGACATCTCTTTGTTCTTATAGGCAGTTTCTATTGCCCCCACCCCCATATATGGGCTATATTTTCCTATTTATTTGCATTTCTTATTTTTGTTGTTGTATGAAACTGGACGTTTTAGGTAAAATATTGCAACACCTCTTAGTACTTTTTCTCTTAATCTGGGCTTGTTATTGATATTTGCTTATTTACTTATTTAGTGACTAGCTGGATTATTTTAATAAAGTGTATTTTCCTTCTCACTCCCCACCTCCATACACAGTGTAAAGACTGAAGTTTCTTCTCAGGAGATTCAGCTTTGGGTATGCCCATACCTTGGGATGATAGCAATTTTGATAGGGTTCTCTTCTCTTTCTCTGATCAAACTCAGCTGTTAAACACCACTAATTGCCAACTGATTGCTCTATTGTTTTCAACAATGTCCTGGGACATAAATTGTTCCATAATCTAATCCAATCAATGTTGGCTTCTTTGAAGGAATATTTTCTAGGGTTAGTATTTAATATTTGTTCTGACCCCAGGAGGGCTTCTCTCTGCTTTTTTATACTCTAACCTTTCCCACAAGCTAGCTTGCTTACAATTTAGCCTTTATCTTGATTCTCCTTCCAACTGCCTTTCACCACAGTCTGCTTCTCCCCACAGGCAAAATTTCCGAGCCAGGACAAAGGAGCTGGAAGTAGGGACAATGGCAACCTTCTCTCCTAGTAAAATTTGTGCTCTTGATGGTGAGTGCTCAGTGGAGGTGGGAGGCAGTAGCCTAAGGTCTTCCCGGTTTGCCTCTTCTAACATAAAACCACTTGATCATCCAACGTATTATCATAAGAAAATGACTGACAGTGGTGGGAAACTATGGGGGGGGAGGGGTAGGGAGGTGGGATTAATGGTAGTAAATATCTGTCTGGGGATGGGGACACACCTCTTGTAAACAAGGGTGCCTGAACAAAGCATATTTGTATACATAACTCTTAATTGTACCCCACAATATCATAATAAAAAATATTGAATATTAAAAAAAAAAACCACCTATCAGGCCCCCATATTTTCAGCCTGCCACACAGAAGATAGTGCCTCCATTCCCCAAGTGGGGATTGTGCAAAAGAAGGAATTCCCACCTCCCAACTGCAGTCACTCAGAGTTTAGCCTTAGCAATAGGTAGCTGGAGGTAGGATACAAAGAGCTGATATCCTGCTCTTCCCAGGAAAGAAGTTCTCTGATGGGAAGCTGGTGAGGAGAGGAGCTCTCTTTCCTTGGATGCAGTGGTCTAAAGTGAAGTCTCCATGTTGCTGAGCTAGGAGGTAGGAGGAAGAGTGAAGTCTTCATTTAAATACCACAGGATCCTGACTTTCTTACTGAATTCTCAAAGATTATCTTGAATAGCTTTGTTTTGTTTTTTAATTTGCTCTTTGTCTTTTAGGATGTTTTAAATAATTTAAATCAATTTTATAAAGAAACACATCAGTGAAACTCCTCACATTCTCATGCTGAAAGCAGCATGAGACATGACACGTTTTAAATTAATATTTAAATATTTAATATTTTTAATTAATAATTTTTAATTACTATTTTTTGTATGTTATGAGTTAAGAGAACATTTTTTCCTTACAGGTACTGAACTGATCCAACATAATTTATTGAAGAGACAATTTTCTTCTTAATGAATTACAGTGGTGCATTTGTCACAAATCTGGTTATATTTGTTTTATTTTAAGATTTTCTTTTCTGTTCTATTGTTCAATTTTTCTGTCCCTATGGCACTGTCACACTGTCTTGATTACTATAGCCTTACAGACAGTTTTGATGTTTGGAAGTGTAAATCCTCCAATTTGGTTATTGTTCTATATGATATTCTTAGATAGTCTGCATGCTTTCCATCTTCATATATTTTTAAAATTATCTGGTTAATTGTTATACATACACATGCAAACAGACATTCACACACATACACATCAATGCTGGAATATTAATTGGAATTGCATTGAAATAATCATTTTGTAGCAAATTGATTCATACAAATATTAGTATAGTATATCTCTTCATTTATCTTAATGTGCTATAATTGTTTTCAATAAGATTTTATTTATAGATGGATTGCATATTTAAAATGTGTATTCATCAAAATTATAAATAATTTTATAATTTGTATTAAATTATAATTTTATATTTTATACTTAATTTTAAAATAATTTATAAGATGTTTTCTTTCAGGGAATACAATTTTATTTTTGTTTTATTTTATTTTTTAAATTTTTATTTATTAATTTTTTAGAGCTAGAGTCTCATTGTGTTGCACAGGCTGGCCTCAAACTCCTTGGTTCAAGTCATCCTCCCTTAGTCTCCCAAGTAGCTGGGACTATAGGCACCACTGCATCCAGTAATTAATAATAAGGAAAAAAGTGTAAATCACCATATTAAAAGGTGAAAGGAGAAAATCATATAATCATCATAACAGTTGCAAAATAAGAATTAAGTTTCATATACACTTATAATAAAATCTCTTAGCAAACTATGCATGAAATGAAAATATTTGATCTGCAAAACAATTTTCTATAAAATATAGAATAAATTTTATATTTAATATAAAAACACTAAAAATCTTCCCTTTGAGGTTGAAAATAAGACAAGGAAGAATGCATTGTGTAGCAACTTCCATTAACCATATTGTTGGAGATCTTTCTAGCATGGGACAAAGAGAATAAACTAAAAATTTAAGTTAAAGAAGTTAAAACAAAACAAACTAAAAACCAAGAATATCATTTAAATATATCAATAGAGGGATTCTGGAGACTCTATAACTTAAAGGAAATAATAATAGAGTTTATCAAAGTTCAAAGCTAAAAAAAATCATTGTACTGAAATTATTGTATTTCTATATACTGACAAATATTTAAAGTAAATAAATATTTTAAGGATGCCATTTATTGACAGACATCTCACAGAAACAAAAATAACCCTTAACCATACACAAAGATGCTCCATTTCACAATAAGAGAAAAGCACAAAACATGAATATGAAATACCAATTTTCCAATATCAAACTGAGAAATCTTTCAAAATGTCACAATACATAGTCAAGGTTTGAAAACATGCATTTTCATATTTTCCAAGTGAGAATCTACATTGTCCTATTAGCAGTAAGGGAAAATTAGGCGATACAGTTTGAGTATCACTTATTCAAAATGATCAAGATTGATTTCAAATTAGTACTATCAATACTAAATCTCTACTAAGTCTGAGAATATTAAAAAGGTATCCTGGTGAATCAGGGCAAGGACACAGAAAAGGGTCTTATAAGTACATGTGCCTTAAGGGATGCTTTTTGAACCACAAGGTTTGGGGTTGAGAGTGAGTCAAATAGAAGGGAAAGTAGTGAAGGAGAAAAGTAACCAAGAGGGAAACTTTGGGACCTGGAAACAAAACCAAGAAATCTGAAGAATGCAGAACTCCCCCTCATCAACAAACAAAAATACATTTTCTGTTATATTTGGATTGACAGAAGAGGATACTGTGAAACTGGAAATCGTGTAAAGTGCTTCAATTCTACAAAAATGAATAAGAAAAAGATTAGCATATCTAAAAGGAGTTATTGCAAAAAATCAGAAAAGAAAATTCAGTACACAATTGAGGATAACTCTCCTTGGAAAAGCAGGCATGAATCAGGGGAGAAAAAGATACAGAGACAGGGGAGAAGAATTAAATATATCTAAGCATGAATTTGAGGATATTAAAAACCACCTTCAATCAGAAATTTAATAACTAGGAAGGAGAATACATTTTAAAAAACAGGAAAAACAAATGATTAAACTCAGAAAATAGAACAAAGACTGACAGATTTATCTCGTGAATAAAAAGTTAAAAGCTGTTCAAGAGAAAATTTACTAAAAGGAAAAGAATGGTGCCCATTGCAAAGTAAGAAAATGAGCAGAGCTGTATGATATTGTTTTGTATACAACAAAATAAATAATATTTTTGATTTAGTGAATAAAACAAGCCAATTAAGAAAATAATTTCAAAGAAGTTCATTAATACATTAATATTTAGATTAAGAAAGGGGAAATTACACTTTTTTTCAATATACTTGTATAGAGCTGTGTAACAATCTGGAAATTTGATGTAGATATTTTAATTGCAGTATAATTTGATTCAATTTTTTAGTTTCATGCAAAGTAAGACAGTTTTGTACAATCTCACATACTTTATTTCAAACGACTCATACAAAATTATTAAGAATATATTATTCTTAGCCGGGCTCAGTGGCTCAGCCTGTAATCCCGCGCCTTGGGAGGCTGAGGTGAGTGGATTGCCTGAGCCCGCGGGTTCGAGACCCGCCTGGGCAGGCAAAACCTCATCTCTACAATAAATCAAAAAATTCAGCCGGGCGTGGTAGCGCGCGCCTGTAATTCCGGCTACTCGGAAGGCTGAGGCTGAAGGATCGCCAGAGCCCAGCAGGTCGAGGCTGCGGTGGCCGGGAGCAGCCACTGCACTCCAGTCTGGGCGATCGAGTGGGACTCCAACTCAAAAAAAAAAAAAAAAGAATATATTATTCTTGCATGCCATTTTACCTTCTAGCTTAAATTTATGTTGACTATAATTTTGAGGATTTCAGGACTTGAAGGGAAATCACTGCAGTTACTAATAAAACATACAATTTAATCACCTGGCATTTTCCAGTAGATTAAAGGTGTTCAAAAAATTTTTAATGGATGCTTAAACCAATGTGATGTAGATAACTATTAAGCATCTATAATAATAGTAGGTATATGAAACTCTTTCTGAGTACTTTCATTTTGAGAACTAAATAGAAAATAAAGGTACTATACAATGATAAAGATACATCCATTTAAACAAAAAGTATTATTACCCAATATGTTTTATATAATTCACTGACCTACCATGTGTTTTCACACAAACTCCAGTAGAATTGTCCTTATCAAATATATTTGTGTATAAGTTTAACCAAAAATTGTTTGTGAATCAGGACAACTTTACTAATGAAGTCACTATTTTACCCAGCAACAAAGATATGCCAAAATATCTAAAAAATATTGTCTGCAACATTTGACATTAAAAAAAAAAAAAAACAGTCCCTTTAGTAATCTCCAGACAAAACCATATATACTAGATTCCGAAATAGTTTTTATCATAGTGAGTTTCCCATCATCACTGTATATCTGACATTTTCTGTGGGCAAAATCAGAGTAAAGTAGACAATGTGAGATTTGTGTGGAGTGGAGGGTGGAGAGAATTAGAAAATGTTTTTCCTCCAGGTTATGCCTTAGGAAGCACTGAGAGTGTTACAACTGACATTGTGGCTATGAGTTTCAGACCTGCTGACTATTATATCTTTTTTTTTTTTTTTGAGTTGGAGTCTCACTCTGTCACCCAGACTGGAGTGCAGTGGCCACTCCCGGCCACCGCAGCCTCGACCTGCTGGGCTCCGGCGATCCTTCCGCCTCAGCCTCCAAGTAGCTGGAACTACAGGTGCACGCTACCACGCCCGGCTAATTTTTTGATTTATTGTAGTGATGAGGTCTCACCAAGTTGCCCAGGCGGGTCTCGAACCCGCCGGCTCAGGCAATCCACTCACCTCAGCCTCCCAAGGCGCGGGATTACAGGCTGAGCCACCGAGCCCGGCGACTATTATATCTTTAGTCACTACCTAGATGTCTAACTCCTACAATAGAGTAAATCCCTTAATGCATATAACTTTGGCTGATCTTTTTTTTTTTATGATTCACCATTCCCTAAAGATAGCATTAATTCTGAGACATTTAGACACAGATATTTGTATCATTTAGGATTGTACCATGAGGTCTCTGTATATATTGCTGGCTTCAGCTAGTAAAAACTAAATTACTCATTTCCCAATTCTTATGTGAACAACAACCTATCAGGTTTTCCTAATTGGGTTAGAAAATAAAACTCATTTGCACAACTTGAAACAAAGTAATTTAATTGAATTGAATCATGCATGACAAAAATCAATAAAACTCATCAATTCAAATCAATCAGTTCCAATAAACAGACTGAATACAGGTAAAGAAACAAATAAAAAAAAAAAACACAGCAATTTTTTGACTTCTCCTCATCTGATTCATTTAAATTTTCAAAATCTGAGAATGTATATGGAGGAAAAAAGACAGTTAAATTAAGTGTTTCTTTTGAGGTAATGCTGTCTAGTTGTATTTTTATAATTATTAAAAGCTAGTTACTAGATTTCTGGGAGGATAGCGGTGTACCCAGTCAGACTGCATGAGTCTCTGTGTGTGTGAGTGATTGTATGGATGATTCTGCATGTGTTTCTGTGTGTAAGTGGAAGTGTGAGAGGCTGACCGAATGAAGACTCCGAAGGAAGTGGTCAGGGCCCTCCTGGTGAAACGACTGGTACTGCAGCTGCTATGCTTGGAGTCTGGCGCTTCCCAGAACACAGAAGCTGTGTCATTTTCCAAAATCAGCAGAGCTTTTTCTGGGAAGAACTGCTGGAGAGATTGCTGACCCCTCTACCACAGCACTGGGGGGTAAACACTGGCAGTGAGGGCTGCAGAAGGAGTGCAGCGAGGCAACCTGAAGTAGTCTCAAGAAGGCAGTGAGGAGAGTCAGCCCTGAGCCTGGACTGGGCTCCAGAGCCTTACCACCAGGCCCTAGATCCAGAGATTGTGGTAACTGCTGGGGAGGGAGCTATTGAACCTATTAGTGGCAGGATCAGCATCTGGCAGAGAAATTGAGCAGACTCTTTAATGCCTGGGCAGAGAAGCGCTCCAGGATAGCCTCTGTGGAACAGCAGAACTGCAACTTCAGACCAGGCACTGATCTCTGCATTGCATTGAGGCTGCACTTTGCGACCTCAGAGAACTTTGCCCCCAGTGCACAAGCCCTGGTGGGTAATGGCAGATGTGGAACCCCAGATGATCCACCCTTTACCCTGAGCCAGCTGCTGGGTGATAGACACAGACAGTGGAACTGACCAAGAAGGAGACTGGTAAGTGTCTAGCTGACTCCCGTCCCAGTTCCCGGAAACAATTGAAAGAGATCAAATGGGCAGGGCAGAGACAGGAGGCTAAATTCCCCCACTGGAAAGTGGTTGCCCTAGGAGCTGTGACCATGCTGGGAGAGAAAGGAAGGAGGAGATACCAAGTGATGCTGTGTCAAGTTATTTCAGTCCCTTTTCTTCACATGGGTGTGCACCAGCTACCAATTGCAGGCAGTAGGGGGTGAAGACTCTAACACCTTAAGTCCCAACAGTGAAGAGAGAACCTGCAGTAACCGACCTGCAGTCACAGGACCCATCACAAAAGGGAGCACCTCCCTCCAAAAGAGACATACTAAAGCCAATAAATCTTTTTTTTATTTTTATTATTTTTTATTTTATTTTTAGGGGGGGTTGGAGTCTCACTCTGTCACCCAGACTGGAGTGCAGTGGCTGCTCTCGGCCACTGCAGCCTCGACTTGCTGGGCTCTGGCGATCCTTTTGCCTCAGCCTTCCAAGTAACTGGAACTACAGGTGCGCGCTACCACGCCCGGCTAATTTTTTCATTTGTTGTAGAGATGAGGTCTCATCAAGTTGCCCAGGCGGGTCTCAAACCCGCGGGCTCAGGCAATCCACTCACCTCAACCTCACAACGCGCGGGATTACAGGCTGAGCCACCAAGCCCGGCTAGGTCAATAAATCTTTATCAACTTTGGTTTGTTTGGGGGATATTGGTTTGTTTGTTTGATTATCTTGTTTGGTTACTTTGTTGCTTTTTAAAAATTTTCTCCTTCTAGTTCTCTTCTTTCTCTGTATTTTTTTTTTTCTCTTTTTCTCCTTCTTTCCATTTTTTCTCTCCTTCTTACCTCTCTTTTCCCTCTTATATCCTGTCCTGGACTCAGGGACTATGCAAGCATGCTGACTGTAAGCTTATATTGCACAGAGATGGAGAGTGAGCCCCAGCTGGCCCACTCACCAGACAGCAAACAATATGACCTGCCAGTAGGTTCTAAATCTTTGCAATACCCCCACCAACCTCTAGTAAATGCTCAGAATTGTAAAGAGGCAGCACAATGTCCCATCCACAGTCCTACTTCATAATTGAACAAATCTGGAGCCCCGGGTCAAGGAAGAACAAAAGGTAGAGCGAATATCAGACGTGACTGCTTCTATATTTTCCACTGAACAATGGAATTAAAGAGAAAAGATAACTGCTACAAATGAAGAAAAAACGACAAAAAACTGCTGATAACCATCAAAAGATCAAGTAACAACTGACTTGAAATAATACAAAAGATTATCAGAGATTACTTTGCATAACTGTGGAAATAAACTTGAAAACCTAAATGAAATGGAGGACTTTCTGACATCATACAACCTCCCAAACTTGAAACAAGAAGAAATCAAGATCTTAAATAGACCAATAACAACCCAGGAATTTAATTGTCATAAGAAAACCACCTAAAAAAAAGAAAGCCCTGGGCCTGATAGATTTCCGGTGGGATTCTACAAAAAATACAAGGAGGAGCTGATACCAATCCTATTTAAAGTATTCCAGGCTGGGCGCGGTGGCTCACGCCTATATTCCCAGTTCCAGCTACTTGGAAAACTGAGGTAGAAGGATCACCTGAGCCCAGCAGGTCGAGGCTGCTGTGGCTGTGAGCATGCCACTGCACTCCAGCCTGGGCGACAGAGTGAGACTCTGACTCAATAAATAAATAAATAAATAAATAAATAAATAAAGTATTCCAGTCAATAGAGAAATATGAAACTTTCCCCAAATTATTGTATGAAGATAACATCACACTGATACCCAAACCAGGTAAAGATCCAACAAAGAGAGAGAGCTACAGGCCAATATCTCTGATGAACATAGATTCAGAAGTTCTCAGCAAGATTCTAACAAATTGAATTCAACAATATATCTCAAAAATTATCCACCATGACCAAGTAGGCTTCGTCCTGGTGATGCAGGGCTGGTTCAACATCCACAAGATCATAAATGTACTTAAATACATCAACAAAAGTAAAAACAATAATCACATTATTATATAATTAGATTCATTAGATGTGGTAAAATCTTTTGATAAAATTTAACATCCCTTCTTGATAAAAACCTTTGAACAACCAGACATAGAGGGAACATACCTCAAAATAAAGAACCATCTATGATAAATCCACAGCCAACATATTGCGAAACGGACAGAGATTGGAAGCATTTTCCCCTGAAAACAAGAACAAGACAAACCTGCCCACTCTCACTCTTCCTGTTCAACATAGTGTTGGAACTACTAGTTAGAGCAATCAGAAAAGACAAGGATATCATGGATATCCAACTAGAAAAAGAAGTCAAGTTATCCCTCTTTGCTGACAATATGATCTTATACCTTGAAAATTGAAGAGAATCTGTCAAAAATGTCCTTGCATTGATAAAGGACTTTGGCAAAGTCTCAGGGTACAAAATATATGTGTAAAAGACAGTCACATTCTTATTTACCAACAACAAATAGGCAGAGAACCAAACAAAAAACACAATCTCATTCACAATAGCAAAAAAAAAAAAAAAAGAAAAGAAAAAGAAAAAAAGAAATACCTTGGCATCTTCCTAACCAGAAATTGAAAGATCCTTAAACTAAAACTACAAAACATTGCTCAAACAAATCAAAGAAAACACAAACAAATGAAAAGATATTCCATGCTCATAGACTGGAAGAATCAACATTGTTAATTCCATCCTACCAAAGGCAATCTACAGATTCAACACAATAGCCATTAAATTACCAACATCATTCTTCTCAGACCTGGAAATGATAATACAGAAATTCATAGGGAAAAATAAATGACCACAAATAGCCAAGACAATTCTCAGCAAAAGAAACAAAGCAGAAGGTATCATATTTCCAGACTTTAAACATTATTATAAGGCTACAATAACCAAAACAGCCTGATGTTGATACACGAACAGGCATATAGACCAATGGAACAGGACAGAGATTCTGGAAGCAATACTTCAATTTTCTCAACTAACTCATCTTAGACAAAGCCTCCACCAAAATCCATTGTGGAGAGGAGAACCTATTCAGCAAATGGTGCTGTGAAAGCTGGCCGACCATGTGCAGAGGAATAAAACAGGATCCCTACCTATTATCATACACAAAAATCAACTTCAAATGGATCAAAGGCCTAAACATAAAACCAGAAACTTAAAAATTTAGACACCCTTAGGGAAATCGGAATAGGCAACCAATTCCTGATCAAAACCCAAAAAGCCCATGCCATAAGAGATAAGATAGATAAGTGGAACCTCATCAAACTGAAAAGCTGCTACAAAGCAAAGAAACCATCAAGAGAGTGAGGAGACAGTCCACAGAATGGAAAAAAAAAATTTGCCAACTGCATACCTGACAAAAGCCTAACATCCAGAATCTACAAGGAACTCAAATGTGCCAAAAGAGAAAAATCAAACAGCCCCTTTAAAAAGTGGGCTAAAGACATGAATAGATACTTCTCAAAGGAAGACATATGAGCAACCAACAAACATGAAAAAATGCTCAGTCTCACTAATCATCAGTTAAATGCTTATCAAAACCACATTGAGATACCACCTAATTCCAGGAAGAATGGTCATCATTAATAAAACAGAAAACAACATATGCTGGCGAGGACGTAGAGAAAAGGAAAGGCTTCTACACTATTGTTGGTGAGAATGCAAACTAATTCATCCTCTATGGAAAACAGTGTGGTGATTCCTAAAAGAGCTAGAAATTGACATGCCATATGACCCAGAAATCCGCCTTCTGGGAATATACCCAGAGGAATTTAAATCATTATACAAAAAAGACACCTGCACACGCATGTTTATTGCAGCACTGTTCACAATAGCAAAAACATGGAACCAACTTTGCTGCCCATTGAAAGTGGACTGAATAAACAAAAAATGGTACATTTGCACTATGAAATATTACAGAGTCATAAAAAAGGACAAAAGTATGAACTTTGCAGCAACTTGGATGGATTTAGAGTCTATAATACTTAGTGATCAATCACAGAAACAAAAAAAAAAACGGACTACCACATGTTTCCACGCATAAGTGGAACCTGAACATTTGCCATTATACTGTAAGAAAGGGATTGCAGTAGCCAGGAACTGCTAGGGGGAAGGCACATATAACATCAATAAGGGTACCTGATTTCAAACCAGGTGAAATGGGGCCAAAGGGAAGCCCAAACTTTACCTGTACAGTGACCACTTGTATACCTAATCCTGAATTGTACCACACATCTTTAAAATAAAAATTTAAAAAAACCATTAAAAAAAAAAAACAAAGTTCTGTCTTTTACAGCTATAACAAAAATGTACAGTAATAGAATTAAATAGAGAGATCAGAAATTGTATCTCTACATACAGATACATAGAGCTGGAACTAGATCTAGAGAGGCAGAGATGGAGATGGAGATGGAGATAGAGAAAGGGAGAGAGAGATGAATACAGTATTTATCAGAACCTCATAAACAAATAATTAGTGTTTATCTACCTTGTTATGACAGTTTGCTTAAATGGCCCTTTGGGTATACATTAACCTATTACCTAAATTCCACAAGTTACATATGTGGTCTACTCTGGCACACTAACAACAAAAAAATTTCAAATGTACAGGCTATCAGAAATAATATCATTTTTCTATATTGTTCACTTTTCAGAAACTGACAAAAAAATTATGTCCGAAGGTTTGATTTTTGGAGTGGTCAATGTGGTAAGTCTTAAACATAAACTGAGTAAACTGAGGTTAGCAAAGCTGTTACTTATGTTGAAACCAATCTCCATTAATGTCCATAGTATTACATTTGATTGCTTGCACAAATCTATAAGGAAGTAATCATATTTTTTTCTAAAGCTAACCATTCATCTAAATCAACATTTGTTCATTTTCAAGTGTGCCTTGTCATTTCAAAGGCCCTTTACTTGTATGAAAATTGACAGGAGAAAATTGTGCCAAATATCTCTGAAAGGCACTTGGCAAAGATCATAAGTCTTCACTGATAGTCTTGCCAGATCCCAGATGTCATGTTGGCAAAGACATTTTGCAGAGGCCCACGCACAACCTCACACACGTGACGAGAATGCCTGAGCATACCCTTTGCACTGGCCACTTCTCCATACCCTTAATCCCTTCCATCTCTTACTTGTCTTTCCTCACCATCTATTTCTTCTGGAATGCAGTTCATTTCTCTACTAAAGATATCTGGTTCTCTAGAAAGCTCTGTCTTTTTGATGGCAAGGACGTAGAGAAAAGGAGGCTTGATCCAGTTGATTATCCAAACAGCTAAGGGAACATTTAGCTCAGAGTCTGAGGACAGTGTTCGGCCTCAGGAGACAGTCAGTTTCATAGCAGTCAGTGCAGCTGTTTTCTTATGATGTTCCCGGTTCCCAACTGGAAATGATTTAAAACCCTCAAGTTGCCTTGGGATTGAAGAAAACAAACATGAATCAAAGTCATGTATTTCAAAAGCAGAGAACTAAAATAAAATTTCTTAGCAAGGATGAAAATACAATCTGGAAATGAAAATCAGAGAACAAATAGCCAGAAGCAAAGTGTGGAAGTTGATCATTCATTCTTCTGTTGTCAATAAAAGCCTTTTCAGACACACGGAAGAGAATCCACACGTAACCCATTAGCATTCCCCTATATGACTTCATCTAACACTCTCTTCCAGGCATGTGTTAATATTCCTCATTACAGGCACAAAAATGCAGACTTAGAGGCAGCAATCCTTTGCTCAAAATCATACAATTACAAGATACTGGTTTCACTAAAACACAGCTTTCTGCATTACATGATAACAATATATCTCACTTATGAAATGTTAACTTGGTACAGTATATTAACAACTTAATACATGTTTGGTTCATGTTAATATCTAAGAAGAAAACCTCTTAGAACTATTATAACCCTTACACCTCAGCCCTAAATGGAAATTGTCCTAAATTAAAAAAAAAAGTCACAAAGAACTTTATTATAAAATAATGGGCACAGATTTAGTTCTAAATATACCTGTTATTATCCATACGAATAGAAAAAATGAAAAATCAGATAATATAATGTCCTTATAAAAAGTGCAGGAACAAGGGACTTCATAAACTTTTGCGGGGAGCGTAAGTTCCAATAGCCTATTTATGGAGGAGTCTAACAAGACTTAGAGAATTTAAGTATGCATATGCCTAAAGTGACCATATAGTTTATCTTCAAATCTGAAACACATTTTTAGAGGGAAAAGAAAGTATAATTAAAAAACAGCAATAGTTGTTATTAACTGAGTGTGTACATATCCCCAAAATTTATGTTGAAGTCCTAATCTTTACTGTAATTTTATTTGAAGATGAGGCCTCTAAAGAAGTAATTGGGGTTAAATGAGGTGGGGTCCTGATTTAGTAGGATTAGTGTCCTCATAGGAAGAGACACAGAGCATTCTCTTTCTTGATACACTTGCAAAACAAGTCATGTAAGCAAACTGTGAAAAGGTGGCCTTAGGCAGACTAAGGAGAGAGTTCTCACCAAATACACTGTTAACCCCTTGATCATGGACTTTCCAGCCTCTAGACTTGTGAGAAAATAAATTTCTGTTTTTTAGGCCATGTTTGTTATGGCAGTTTGAGCCCACTGAGTCAATAATGAAAGATAGACGTGAACATGACCCTTCCACTCAAATCAGGATGTATGGTCCTTCACATATATATCACACTACCCATTAATCATGGTTGTGGCTATATATTTCTGTTAAAGTTTTTCTCTAGTCCCCTAATAGACATGTTATTGGTTATTTTGCAGCTTTGTTTGGAGTGAAATCTACCTGAATCAATCTAAAAACTAAAATAAGTTTAAAAAAAAATAGGATTATAGTGCAATATTATATAATTTTAAAAACATGAAGTCATAAAATCATTAAGAATATAATATATATCTACCTACCTATCATCTATCTATCCACAACTCAATTTTATATTACAAGAAAGGATGAAAAATAATAAAATAATACCCCAAACAGCTCAATATCTGTGTGACTTGAGCAAACAATGTTTCACTCAATTCAAAAGCACTTTAGTCTCACCTCCATATACAAAAAGTGTTAGTTATACACAATGTTAAATGTTATCAGAGAAATAAAAAATTAACTAAAAGAATAAGCGTCTAGTAAAATTTTTAAGTATATTGTTGAGGTATCTGTAATCCCCTGCAATGTTGTACAGCATATAAGAGATCAGCGTATTCATGATTGTTGTTTGACTATTTATTGTAATTTTGTATTTTAAATGAGATCTATATGCACAACAGTTTATTTCTGAAAAAAATCATGAAAAATATGAGTAACAAGCAGAATTGATTTTTAAAAATTATTAATTAAGTCAAGATAGTGAGATCTCAAAACATATTTGAAACTTAGGTTTTGTAATTATCTCAACCATAAGCAATAGAGGGTGAGTATTAAACCATAATCATAGAAAGTTGGTTGGTTTATTTTCAATTTGAAAAGGTACTATCCAAATTAGTAAATTTATTCATCACAAATCTTTTAAATGATGTTTTTGTAATTCCAAAAATCAAATCAAGTTCTCTATTGTAGATTGATTATAATAACGTTCCAATTATTGAACTCTTCTGGTTTTCTTGACCTTTGAAATGTCAATTTGCAGTTTTTTTTTAAAGAAAAGATGGGATCTATTTTCCCAGTCTTTGAGATCAGGGTGGCTTTATGACTTACTGAACCAATAGAAAGCAGTGGAAGTAGAAGTGTGCCAGTTTCAAGTCTAGGTTTCAAGAGCATTGCTTTGTCTCTCAGAATCCTGCCACCATAATGTGAACAAGTTTGGCTGGCCTCCTGGAAAATATATGATATACAGAACAGAGATAAGCCAGCACAGTTGCAGCCATCCCAAGCCAGTCAAGTCTCTATTTTACAAGAGTTAAAGATGATACTGATGGCAGAACACAGACAACACAATGACACTCAGATAAATGAAAGATGTCTTTTGTTTTGTTTTGTTTTGTTTTTTGAGTTGGAGTCTCACTACGTCACCCAGGCTGGAGTGCAGTGGCACACTCAAGGCCACCCCAGTGTGGACTTGCTGGGCTCCAGCGATCCTTCTGCCTCAACCTTCCGAGTAGCCAGAACTACAGGCGCATGCTACCATGCCCGGCTAATTTTTTTTTTAATTGTAGAGACGAGGTCTCGCCAAGTTGGCTGGGCTGATCTCAAACCTATGGGCTCAGGGCTCAGGCAATTCACTCGCCTTGACCTCCCAAAGTGCTGGGATTACAGGCTGAACCACTGAGCCTGACTGTTTCTTACACCTCCAAATAAGAGAAAACTACCAGGTAGGGCCATACAGAGAGTTGTACCCAGGGACAGAGTAACAGCAAACTGAAGCTGTAGGAGACAGTTTGTACATGGCAAATGGAATAAGGCTAGCTAGGTTTTGCTCATTTCTTGTGCATAGGCTAGTTGTCCAGTTGTCTGGTTGTCCCTAGTTGTCTGTTACCTGGCCAGGAGACAATTAGGGCTGGAGTTTAGAGGTCCAGAATGTGAGAGTCCCAGTGAAGAATGGTGTTGGTGTCAATTTAATTAGCTGTTCAAGAAATGGAAATGACTAACCTCTAGCAAGAGCCTTACAACTGGGTAAAGGTAGCATTAAAACATACACACACACTCATGCACACACAGGAGCACACATACAACTATCTTACAATTCCAACCTGCCAAGGCACTGACTGTAGACATAGAAGTACCCCAAATCAAGATTAGAATCACTGGCAAGTTGAACCCAGTCTAAATTTCAGATTCACAACATTATAATTAAATCAATAGCTATTGTTTTAAACGACTAAACCTTGGGATGATCTGTTATGTAAGAAAAGTGAAACGCCTCTTTTACTGTCAGAGGACAGAATTTTGTCACCACCAAGAATATTCAGGAAAATATGCCATGAGTTCCAACAGGTGAAAAATTTCAAACCTAAATTTGACCATAACAACAAATAGAGAAAAAATGTAGTCTCTCAAGAGGACTGCTTGGAAGGGGTTACTAACAAACTTGAATACTTAAATATGAAAACAGTTGTCTTAACCTTGCAATCTCATTACTTTAGAGTCTTGATTTATTTCTGCAGTAATTTAGTAAAGATATCTTCCTTTTTCTAAATACAATGGTGCATTGGCTCAATTTGCAATTCAGAACTGATTTAGGAAAAAAATGTCTGAAATCAGCAACAATAGTTCTTAATATGTGGATATGTATTTATATATACTTGTATGTATATAGATGTGTATCTGCATTTACAGTATTTGCATATTTTATATATGTATATATTTATGTTTTGATATATTATTTGTATACGTAGAATATAAAAACGTAGTACTATACTATACCTTTTCAGTTTTGTTTTTTTTTAAGATGTGGGGTACGATTCAGGGTTAGGTACATGAGTAGTCATTGCACAGGTAAAGTTTGGGCCTCTCCTTGGTTCCCACTTTGCCTGGTTTAAGATTAGGTACCCTTATTGATGTTTTGTGCTCCATCTCCTCCCTCCTCTGGCAGTATCACACTACTGACTGTCCCTTTTTTATAGTATTATGATAAATGTTAAGGGTCTGCTTATGAGTGAGTCCTTGCAGTACATGTAGTACTTAGATCCTTGTTTAGATATGTATTAATATATATCTACAAATACAGGCATAGTATGCATATCTACATATACAGTATTTGCATATTTTGTATATGCACATGTGTATGTGTTTTTATAAATTATTTGTATACGCAAAATATACAAATGTAGTAATATACTATGCCTCATCAATTTTAAGATGCACATTTTTCTGCATTTTAGCTCCAAAATTTAAATTTTCAACAATAGCAAATTATAATCATTGATAGAAGGTTACCATCCTGTAAGTGTAGTTGTTTGCTTGTACATGTGTAAACTTAGTCACAGGCCTTCTTATAGCCAGCAACTCAATTGAATAATAGACACTGTTTTCACAAGTTAAAGCCTCAGTCCTGAAGTGAAGAAAATTTATAGGCATGGTGGGTCCTCTCAAATAAACATTCAGTGAGAATGCTTTCCCTCAAACAAGACAGAGCTTTTCCTGGTACTCAGGAGAGTAGACAGAAAAAGGACTGGCTAAGCTATTTGAGATGGACAGCTAGGAGACTAACGTAATTCCCAAGGATGTTGTTTATGTTGTATTTTGCGAACATTTATTTGAACAACTAAAAAATAGACCTGTTGAAAAATATAGTGATTAATTCTGATGGACAACTGCAACCCCTTGATCATGGATGAAGCTATTTTAGACTCATTTGAAGAAAGGATATGATTTCTGGTTAGTATGTGAAAAATCTTCTCTTGATGACTTGTGATAAAAGTCAAGAAAGATCCTATATCAAAAGATGCCAAAAGAGGATGCATGGCTTGGAATTCCTGGAAGCACCAGAGAAGAACATTTTTAGGAATGCTGGCTCATAGATGATGCTCTTGATGGAACTTAGGAAAATATTGTGGAAAAATACTAAACCAATGACTGAATCGAAAAGTGATTCAGAAGTGTAAGACATAAGTTTTAGAAAAAAGCTAGATGATTTATTTTGCTTAAACTTACATTTTTCTATATGTATGGAATTATTAGGTTTATGCATAGGTTCGTAGCATTTGTTTTTGGCATGGCAACACTGCAGTGTTGGGATTTGTGTATCATTTGTCATTTGGAGTAACAATGCTGTGCTTGTAAATAAGCCTTGCATTTTGCAGATCTGAAGAAAGTTAGTGCTATTTGTGGGTTAAGGAAGATGAAGTGTCAAGTGGGAAAAAAAGAACACTTCTGACTATTCTTCTGTTTGAGTTTAACAAAGGAGTAAAGGCAGCAGAGGTGGCTCAAAACATTGTGCTCTGTACAGGAAGAATGTCATCAGGAAAAGCACTATAAGAAAACGGTTTTGTTGTTTCAAAGAAGGCATCTTTGACCTGAGTGATTCTTTACATTCAGAAGACCATCAGGCTTTGATGAAGACTGTCTAAATGCTTTAATCCACAGTGATCCACATCAGTCAACCCAAGAATTGGCAAGTGTGAAGAACTGTGACCAGTCAAACCACCATGAGACATTTGCATTTAATGGACAAGCAGAACAATGCTACAAACTTTTACATCAGTCCAGTAATATATACTTAAACATTTTATATTCCAATCAGTATAAAAAACTTTCTTCAAGTATAAAATAAAATTTTTATTTGTAAGAAATTAGAAAAGCATTATAGCTTAAGGCATGGTTTTCTTTCTCTATGGTGTATAAAAGAATACAGCATTTCACAGTTGGTGGTGTCTTAGAATCTATGAACTCTGTCGGGCTCGGTGGCTCAGCCTGTAATCCCACCACTTTGGGAGGCTGGGGGCAAGTGTATTGCCTGAACCTGCGGGTTCAAGACCAGCCTGGGCAACTTGGTGAGCCCTCGTATCTATAATAAATCAAAAAAGAGCCGGGCATGTTAGCACGCAACAGTAGTTCCAGCTACTTGAAAGGCTGAGGTGGAAGGATCACTGGAGCCCAGCAGGTCAACGCTGGGGTGACCGTGAGTGTGCCACAGCACTCCAGCCTAGGTGACGGAGTGAGATTTCAACTCAAAAAAAAAAAAAAAAGTATCATGAACTCTAGTATATATGAAGGTCACAAAGATACAGGTTGCAAACCTTTTCTTATCAGTCTTCCCATTGCTCAATATTTTGAAAGATTTTCCTTGAAAAACAAAACTCAATGTATGGGACACAATTCTATGTTTCTATATTCTGTCTACTGCTATATAACGACAGTCTCCGAAGTTAGTGACTTGAAACAGCAACTTATCTCTTATACCTCTGTGGGTTAACTAGGCTCAACTGGACTGTGTTCACTTGGGATTTTTTTTTTTTTTATGTGGTTGCTGTCAAAAGGCAACCATAGCTTGAGTCATCTGAGCGACTCACCGGGCTAGACACCCAAGATGGTTTTCTCATATGGATGAAAGTTAGTGCTGGTTATCAACTGGTAGCTCAGCTAGGCCTGTTGACCAGAGTACCTGCGTGTGGTGTCCTCTCCCTGTGGCTTAAGCTTCTCTCACTCTGATGTCTGTGTTCTGAGCAAAAGCATTCCAAGAGCAAGCCTTCCAACAGACCAAGGTGGAATTTGTGAGACATCTTATGATCTCATCCCTAAAATTCCAGAATATTGTTTCTTCTATATTCTATCACTGAAAAAAGTCACTAAGGCCATCACACATTCATATGGAAAAGAATTAGACTCCACTTCTCAGTGGAAGAGGTGTCATTGAATTTGCAGCCGTCTTTAAATCTACCACTTCACTCTCCAGTCAAAAATAATTTATATTCAAAATTACAAAACACACTCACCCTTCCCCAAACCCCCAGACCAAATCTCATCCAACAATGATTTTAGCCCAACATCTAGAATAGTGCCAACTAAATAGAGTCTAGGCATAAATGAGCTCCTCAGGTGAGGTTTTCAGATTAGGTTCTTCTAGGATGAGTCCTTTTGCTATGAAGAATCTGTGAACTAAAGAGATAAATTATCTACCCTTAGCCATACACACATAACATACAAAGATGATATGTGGATAGAAAATAAGTACAATAAACTCTCTGTATCCATAGGTCCAGCAACTGTGGATTCAATAAGTTGTGAATTAAAAATATTACAAAAAAATAAAATGATTGTGTCTGTACTGACCTTGTACAGGCTTTTTTTTTTTTCTTGCCATTATTCTCAAAACAATATAGAATAACAACTATTTACATAAGATTTACATTGTATTAGGTATTATGGGTAATCTAGAGATTATTTAAAGTGTATGTGAGGATGTACACAGGTTATATACAAATACTACACCATTTTATATCAGGGACTTGAGCATTTCTGAATTTTGGTGTCTGTGGGAGTCCTGGAACCAATCACACATGAATACTAAAGGAACGGCAATACTTCAGTTTAAAAAGTATCATATAAAAGAAACATAATAGTCACAGCTCCATGCAGTTTTGAAATACAACTGACACATTTTGCCAGTTGTTTCATTAGAACCCAGTCCTCCTCCCTGGAAATGCTCCTCCATTGCCTTTGATTTTGGTTCCATTCTCCATACGATTTCCATAGAGCTTGTCCTCTCTAGACTGTCTCTGAACTCTGAGGCATCTGCCCTTTCTCACAGAAATGACAACTATATTTGAATGTGAATAATAGTCTCATTTGCTCTCTCCTATACGAGCCTGGTGATTCTTTTTATTTTAAAATGTTCCCAAATTATTTCAGTTTTAATTGATGTTATTTCTCCCAATATAATGCTTGTAAACTATTTTTGAAGTTTACTATGAATCTTTGTGTGTGTGTGTGTGTTGGAGTCTCACCCAGGCTGGAGTGCAGTGAACGCTCACGGCCACCACAGCCTCGACCTGCTGGGGTCAGGTGATCCTTCCAATTCAGCCTTCTAAGTAGCTGGAACTACAGGCATGTGCCACCATGCTGGCTATTTTTTATTTATTGTAGATACAAGTTCTCGCCAAGTTACCCAGGCTGGTCTTGAACTCATGGGCTCAGGCAATCCCCTCGCCTTGACCTCCCAAAGTACTGGGAATACAGGCTGAGCCACTGAGTCTGGCCACTATGAATCTTATTGTGTTACATTCTGTTATGCAAAGGCCACACCCACAAATATCTTCAAGACGAATCTTCTCTGGATTATGCTGATTCTTAAAGTTTTGTGGAGGCCGGGCTCGGTGGCTCAGCCTGTAATCCCAGCGCTTTGGGAGGCCGAGTTGAGTGGATCGCCTGAGCCCACGGGTTCGAGACCCGCCTGGGCAACTTGGTGAGACTCATCTCTACAATAAATCAAAAAATTAGCCAGGCGTGGTAGCATGCACCTGTAGTTCCAGCTACTTGGAAGGCTGAGGCGGAAGAATTGCCGGAGCGCAGCAGGCAAGGCTGTGGTGGCCGGGACTGGTCACTACACTCCAGTCTGGGCGACAGAGTGAGACTCCAACTAAAAAATAAATAAATAAATAAATAAATAAATAAATAAAAATAAAGTTTTGTGGGACATCCTTAACATTCTTTTTTTTTTTTTTGAAGATATGGGATACAATTCAGGATTAAATAGGTAAGTGGTCATTGTACAAGTAAAGTTTGGGTCTCCCTTGGGTCTCCTGGTTTGAGATCAAGCACACTTATTGCTGTTATGTGCCCCTCATCTTTCCCTCCCCTGGCAGCATCCCACAACTGCCAAATCTTTTCTTATAGTGTTATGATAAATGTTCAGGGTCCACTTATAAGTGAGAACATGGGGTACTCAGTTCTTTGTTTCTGTGATAGATCACTGAGTATGATAGACTGTAAATCCATCCAAGTTGCTGCAAAGTCCTTTATAGCTGCATAATATTCCATCGTGCATATGTAAGACTTTTTTTTTTTTTTATCCAGTCCATTTTTGGTGGGCAGCACAGTTGGTTCCCTGTTTTTGCTATTTGAATGGTGCTGCAATAAACACGTGTGTGCAGGTACCATTTTTATAGAGGGGTTTGAGTTACTCTGGGTATATTCCCAGAAGAGGGATTGCTAGGTCATATGGAAGGTCGATTTTTAGATCTTTTAGGAATTGTCTCCATGTTTTCCACAGGGTTTGTATTAGTTTGCACTCCCACCAAGAGTGTCGAAGTGTTTCCTTTTCTCTGCATCCTCGCCAGCACCTGTTGTTTTTTGAGTTATTGAAGATGGCCATCCTGAATGGGATTAGGTGGTATCTCAGTGTGGTTTTAATTTTCATTTCTTTGATGATTAGTGAGGCTGAGCATTTTTTTCATGTATCTATTGGCTGCTCATATGTTCTCTGTTGAGAAGTGTCTATTCATATTATTTGCCCACTTTTTAATAGGGTTGTTTGTTTTCCTTTTGGCATTGAGACAGGAGATAGCTAGAGAAAGGTTAGGCAGACAGACAGGTGAGTCCTCCAGTAACAATGTAGTGAACTCCTGGCAGGCCTTCAGGCTCAGCATTAGTAAACAAGCTCACTGCAAGGCCCTCAAGCTAGAGCTAAAGTCCTCACTGCTGAGATCGAAAAGCAACCAATTAGGTTCCTACCTTAATACTGACCAATCAGAACAGCTACAGCTCACATCTAGTGCTAGCAAATCAGCTTGGACTTAGGGCTATATAAACGCCAGGTTTTCAGCCCCAGACACGCAACCCTTTCAGGTCCCCTCCTGCTGTGGGAGCTTTTCTGTCCTCAATAAATCCTGCTTTCTGGCTGTCCATGTCCCTCATTTTTCCTGGTCATGAGACAACAAACTCGACCCTGAAGAGCTACAACCTGAAGAGCTGCAGAAGATCGTCGGGGTCGAAAAGCCATGCACCCCAGAGGCTGACTTGCCAGCAGACAGAGCCAGTTGAACCAGGAGAGCTGCTGCAGGAAGGTGAGACTCCGAAGCTGAGACACCCAGGGGGCTAGGCTTGCCAGCCTATCGAACCAGCAATACTCTCAGGACTTGGCCTGCCCACCCGTTAGAGCCAACACCCTGGAGGCGGGACTTCTCCCACCCCCTCATCACAACACTCAGGGCTTGACTTGCCAGCGCATTAGAGCTGATACTTCTGGGGCTAGGCTTACCAGCCCCTCCATGACCCTCTCTGGGACCTCGGCTGGCCGACCAATTGAGCTGACACTCTTGAAGCCCAGGCAGACCTGAAAAATCCACATAAGCACCTTTGAGTTTCTTGTAGATCCTAGATGTTAGGCCTTTGTCAGATATGCAGTTGACAAACATTTTTTTCCCATTTTGTGGGCTATCTCCCCACTCTCTTGATGGTTTCTTTGGTTTTGCAGAAGCTTTTCAGTTTGATGAAGTGCCGCTTGTCTATCTTGTCTCTTATGGCATTTGCTTTTGTGGATTTGATCAAGAATTGGTTGCCTACTCCAGTGTGCATAAGAGTGTTTCCTGCATTTTCTTCTTAACATTCTTAAAAATCTCTTTGCCTAAAGTTTCTCTGATTCACACTCTTAATATTTTTAGAAAATCTCTTTTCTATTATAGAGGGTCTGCAAAACTCATATTTAATATTCTTGAGGAGCAACCCCTTTGGGTGCCCCCCTGCTGTGGGAGCTTTTCTGTCCTCTCAATAAGTCCTGCTTTCTTATCATATACTTGGAAGAACAAATAGATATAATTTAAATCTTTCAAAGGTCTCATAAATAGTCTTTCATTCACAGAGTTCAAGATTTCATTCTTGAAATTTATATCCCAAGGCCATGTTTTACTGAGAGTGTACTAAGTCATTTCCAAATTTGATATTCTTTACCAGAAGGGCCTAGGGACAAGAAATTATTTTATTTTGAATTCCAGATGATTTGCATCCCCTACAAATTTTGCTTGAAATATGAAAAATTCCCTCTCTAAAATATCTTTCTCTCTACATATTTAATCATAAATAGCTAAAGAAAGCATTTGGCATTTTATTTATTTATTTATTTATTTATTTATTTATTTATTTATTTATTTTCGAGTTGGAGTCTCACTCTGTCTCCCAGACTGGAGTGCAGTGGCCACTCCTGGTCACTGCAGCCTCGACCTGCTGGGCTCCGGGGATCCTTCCGCTTCAGCCTTCCAAGTGGCTGGAACTACAGGTGTGCGCTACATGCCCAGCTAATTTTTGATTTATTGTAGAGATGAGGTCTCGCCAAGTTGCCCAGGCAGGTCTCAAACCCGCGGGATCAGGCAATCCACTCACCTCAGCCTCCCAAGGCACGGGATTACAGGCTGAGCCACCGAGCCCGGCTGCATTTGGCACTTTAAACATTCCTCCTGGAAATCTTTTCAGCCAAATCTGATTCCTTCCCATTTTCCATGTTTTTACAGACGACAATATGGTCAAACTTTTTGTTACAACATAACGTGTGTTGCCTTCTTGCCAACCTTCATGAATAATAGATTCCCTTGCTTCCATCTTAGACTAATGTCCTGCAGATCTGTTTACTGCTAGACTTCAGGATGAGGACATGTTTTAGGTATGTGTTATGACCGAACCCCACTTCTAAATAACGTATCTGTTCCAGTTATCTGATCCTACAAAACAGCATTATTGTAGCCCAAGATACTATTTCCTTTAATGTATTTAAACTTTGAAGACAGTTGATGAAGCACAATACTAAGATTGGACCACCATGATCTGGAAGAGTAGTTTGGGAAATACTATGATTTACCTAGAGTAGTAGAGAGAAAGTACATATTTTATTGTTTCCTGAACTCCTTTTGTTCAGTAATGCTATAGTTGAGGTTGTATCTTTGTAAGCTGAACATTTTTCCTTTTTATTTTTTTCTCTTTTCCCTGAAATTTATCACAGAATTTATTTTTAAATATGCTCTACAAAAGAAATAAGAGGTTCCTTCCTCCCTGGTAAATAATTTATAAAAATTCTCTCAATGACATTTGATCAATAGAGAGGGAGTTTTAAAGAAGATGTTTTCTAATATAGTAGGTACATAACAATCTGGCAGACCAAATAAGCTTCAGTTTTGAGATTGCTCACCTTTTGAATTTTATTGCTCTTTGCTTGATCATACATGCCCCAGGTACCAAGCAGGGCTGGAATACACCAGATAGTCATTAAAGTAATTTCTGCCACTTATTTCTACTGATATCCAGTCTATGAAAGATTTGGAAATTTTACATTGACATGAGACTTGAAATTGTTTTATTTTTCAATCATTAACTTTTTAGTATCAGTCAGAATTTAGTAGATGGTCTCTACATATTAGTATAGGGAAGTAGCAAAGATATAACTAAGCATAAAGTCGGAAGGTGTTGATCTCCATGGCAATAAGTGTGATCTAAAATAACAGAGAAGAAAGCTAAATACAGGGAAACAAATGTACATTCACTGCAATCTGTGTGCTGCTTCTTTTTTTTTTTTTTTTTTGAATTGGAGTCTCACTCTGTCACCCAGGCTGGGGTGCAGTGGCACACTCATGGCCACCCTAGCATCGACCTGCTGGGCTCCGACGATCCTTCCGCCTCAGCCTTCCAAGTAGCCGAAACTACATGTGCGTGCTACCACATCTGGGTAATTTTTGATTTATTGGAGAGACGAGGTCTCACCAAATTGCCCAGGTTGTTCTCAAACCTGTGGGCTCAGGCAATCCACTCACCTCAGCCTCCCAAAGTGCCAGTATTACAGGCTAAGCCACCGAGCCTGGCCTGTGTGTTTCTTTTTTATTTGTTGTATAACAGTTTAGACTGAGCTGTCATGTGAATTAACAAGGAAGAGCAGATGATTTTTAGAGTTTGAACCATCCTGGAAATTTAATGGTTATTAGGAAAATTAAAGTGCGCTTTTTAGTGTAATAAAAGGCAATACCATTTAGAGACCACATCAGAGTGTGGAAATATAGATTAACCCCTAAAATTAGAGCTCTCTTTTTATGCATGAAAATGGGAAAGATGTGTAAAAAATATATATCATTAAATTCCATCAGGATCATTGCTGCAAAAAATGAGTGCTGAACTGGAAAGTTCAGTCATGGGAAGGTAATTTCATTGTGGATCTTGAAAACTCCCCTAGCATGTAGGTGAGCAGCAAACTTGGCCTCAGCTATTTGATTTACTTAACCTTTTACAAAGACTACAATTATATTCTAATACCAATCTGCTGTTAATTTAGAGATCAAGTTCATTCATTTGGGAGAAATCCAAAAATAGATTCAAAGATTTTGTAATTGGCAATTGGTTGAAAGAGTTAAGCTCTGGCTAAAGAATTTGAAAGAGAAAGATACACTTGAGTCAAGATAAGGAAAGCTGTGGAAGCCAAGGTTCTTATTATGCAGATAAAGCCTCAAAGTATCAGGTTTCAGAGAGAATAGGTGGTAAATGTCAAAATGTGTCAAACTCCTGGGGAAGGAGATTCTCTACAGATGTAAATTTCTCCAATAGAGTTCTTTGCAGAGTCATCTCAAAATATGTCAAAGAAACATTTTGGGGTAAACTATTTTTGTTTCTTTTAGGGCCTGCTCTCTGTCATGTGATGCTATAGGAGAGTCAGGTTAAAACTTAGTATCCTACTGCCACAGAGTCTTCTTTTTCAGTCTTATGATCTCTATTTTATTGTTAATGCTAGACAGTTGTGGCTAAACTCCACAGAGGACAAGGTATAACAAGGTGTGTCTGACCTCCTTTAGTCTTTCAGGTTTTCCTTGGTCCAGAGGGCATCCATTCAGTCAGTTGGGAGGCTTAGAATTTTATTTTTGGCTTACACATGGATTTCTTCTAAACTTCTTTCCTAATCACCCTCACAGACACACCCAGAAATAATGTTTTACCAGCTTTTTGTGGTCATCCCTTAGCCCAGTCAAGGTGACACATAAAAATAATAGTCACATTCCACAACTCAAAGTCAGAGAACACAGAAGCTTGCAGCTATATAATTCATCCATCTCATCCTCTTAGGGCAGAGAACAAAGTGAATGATTGATCTAGAAGGATTTAAAAAAGACACATCTGGCCCAAATCTTGTCTGGTATTCTGTGCTCCTACACCTTCTATCAATGTTTTCATTTTACTCCTCCTGTCATCTCTGGCAGTCACAATATCAATCTTTTCTCAATTCCCTATTTCTATTGTCACTTACTTTGCCTTTTCCTCTAAGACACTGCTTTCTATTGTTATGGTCTGAGTAAATTCTTGGCACTTACCCTCAATGCCAATAAATAGAATGGCAGAAAGACTGGTAGAAGGCAGTTTATTTCTGAATTTGAATCCAGGGAACAGAGTCAGACTTGAGGCCTTTCTAAAATGGTTCTGCTCACACTTCAGGCTTTATAGTCCAGCGAATCTCCATCAGATGCAAGACAAGGACAGAGCCATAAAAATGATAATAGATCACCTTTTGGTCAAAGTGTTTATGAATTGCAAATGTCTAACAGGTCTCTTGCAGAAAAAAAAACCCCAGGCCCAAATCCCCATGTTAACCTAATCAGCCCTTTGTGACTTTCATGACACAGACAGAACCCCCAACATGGCAGCAGTCATGTGACCAACCTGCCCATCTGCCTGCTGTGCACCACCTGACATCAGTACCTGTGCTTACCTACCCCTTCTTAAATCCAGAGTTTTTGGTACCTGCTAGGGTCACACACCCAGCGGGGTCTCTAGAATGTTAGGTCAGGCCTGCTGGGTGTGTGAGTGTGCCTGGTGTGCAATCCGATGCCACATGAAAGATGCAAACAATTGCAGAGTTAGATTAGAAAATATAGTTTATGGGCAACTCCTTTGGGTCCCCTCCTACTGTTCTCTCAATAAATCCTCCTTTAAAAAAAAAGAAAGAAAGAAAAGAAAATATAGTTTATTTAGAAAGTACATTAGGGAGAGAGAAAGAAAGAGGAGACTCACCTCCACAAACTAGGAAGGGGACCAAAGCCAGGAAGCATGGTGACAGCGATAGCTCAAAGAGCACATGGCCACACCAGAGTCTAGTAAGGCAATGGCAAAATGGCTGTTTGTGGTTTTAGTCCTTTTAACCATTTCCCTTGGATGGGGGAAGGTCATTAAGGTGATCTGCTCCACATCATTAAGAAGGGGTAGGTAAGCACAGGTACTGATGTCAGGTGATGCACAGCAGGCAGATGGTTGGGTTAGTCGCATAACTGCTGCCATGTTGGGGGTTCTGTCTGTGTCATGAAGGTCACAAAGGGCTGATTAGGTTAACATGGGGATTTGGGCGGAGCGGGGGCGGTGGGGGGGTTCTGCAAGAGACCTGTTAGACATTTGCAATCCGTAAACACTTTGACCAAAAGGTGATCTATTATCATTTCTATGGCTCTGTCCTTGTCTTGCATCTGACAGGGAGATTTGCTGGGGGTAGGGGAGGGAGTAGGTTGCCAGCTTGGTCTGCAGTAGAATGTCTGAACACTTCCTAAAACCTGTCTATTGGAAATTTATTTTATCTATGTCTAATCTGTCCCAGATTCAAAGCATGTCAGGGGTAAAGTCTAAGCAAAAATGGTTATACTGAGGCAAAAAGACTATGCTAAACTAAGTTTATTCTAGGTTTCGATAGGTACCTACTTCCAATACCTATACATTAGCTATGTGACCAGCAGAGCATTGTATAGAACTTAAGTTACAGCCACATTTTACCGATAGTGACCAGACTTCCTGGTGCCAGCTACCAGAGGTATCTCACAGTTTTTATCAGTAAGGCCCAAAAGAAGCATTAATTGAGCTTGCTGTGAAGTAAAGGGAGTTTACAAGGCCTAAGACTTCATGCATTATGCAAAAGTTATACAAATCACAAAACTTACTATTACACTGATACTATATTATTCAAACCTATGACTACTAAGAAAAGGGAGAAAATGGGGATTTATGTATTTCAGCTAATTAGGCATAGTCTGCAGGGAAGACAAGGATCCTCTGAAGCTACTTACTGGGAGTGCATAGGAGATAAGGGAACTCTCAGGAATGTGCTCAGGAATATATCTCTCAGTTTATTGGGCGTGGAAGATAAGGGGAAGCAGGGAAATGCACCTTTTTATTAGCTCTCAGGAATGTGTTCAGGAATGTACAAGAGTCCCCCTCTCCAGGACCTATGGCAATATGAACAGACATTAGTGGGTCTCTGAATCACTATTAGGAGATAAGTATAAAAGGATATATCCAAATTGCAACATATTTATCTGTGCTTCTAGTTCCATGTTACCAGAATAGACTTCCTATATGTTTGTCTCAGTTACTTATAAAACTGTAGAAATGGACAGATCTTAAAGACAGAATTTCTTAGTAGAATAGAAACTTCCCTCCAGGCTAGAAGTAAACTCTGATTTTAGGCTTCTATCTAGTTGGCTGTTTATTCTTTTAGAATCTTGGAGACTTCTAACTGACAAGAGCCAAATAAATCACCAATATCTTAAACCAAATAGCCAAATATCTTTTAGCAAATGATTACCTCTCCCTCACTGTCTTTCTCCTGACCATTCTCATCAGGTCCCTGAGTATCAAATTGCAGCTGGTGAAGACTGAAGACATTTCTCCTGGGATGCTTTTTGACCTCATTTTCCATTTGCAATAAAGATTTGTCAGCCTCAAATGGAAAGGAATGGGAATTGATTGTGAAAGCAAACATCAGGCCTTCATTCTGAAAGAGAAACAAAACAAACCCAACCCTGAGAGAAAATTTTGTTCAAATGTTATAAAGCAGAAAGAAAAATACCCAGATTTTCTTTTTTTATAACGCTCATTCCAAGTCATTGATAGAATTTAAAAGCCCTTTCTTTTTCTACTTAACCGATGTTATTGGTTCCTGTACTAATCACAAAATTTCAATAGGTTTTAATTTATCTTTTTTCTATTTTATTATCATTAAAAGTTTTAGAAAATTTAGAAAAAGCACTTGAATCTTATTTAAAAAACAAATGGTGACACAGGTGAACTGACTATATGAATATATCTGCTTTCTTAAATCCATTAAAAATGGCATAAAAAGATAAAAGAAATCAACTTCCCAGGAAAAAGACAATGAAATATGAGGTAAAAGCATAGGATAATTTTAAATAATTTTTAGATGAAGACAGAGAATGGGTAGAACAGTCATTTAAAAAATTACATAGCAGAAAGACTTAAATTATAAGTATTTACCAAGGACCTCCAATGAAAATTAAATTCTCAGAATCCCTGGAAAAAGAAATGAAGAAGGGAACAACAAAAAAAAATAGTAGTAGTTGTTGAAAATTTATAAATACAGAGCTGAGACACTCAGATCGCCATCTGCATTCCAGAAACCCAGGCAAGCAATTGTGAATCTCCTATTCCCCCACCTCCAAATATAATCAAAATATTTGTAGAAATTGAACAAGTCTGGACTCTGGATATTGGGAAATCAACCGTTAGTGGAGTATAGATTTTTTTTTTTTTTTTTTTTTTTTGAGTGGGAGTCTCACTCTGTCGCCCAGACTGGAGTGCAGTGGCCGCTCCCGGCCACTGCAGCCTCGACCTGCTGGGCTCTGGAGATCCTTCCGCCTCAGCCTTCCAAGCAGCCAGAATTACAGGCATGCGCTACCACGCCAGGCTGATTTTTGATTTATTGTAGAGATGAGGTCTCGCCAAGTTGCCCAGGTGGGTCTTGAACCCTCAGGCTCAGGCAATCCACTCACCTCAGCCTCCCAAAGTGCGGGATTACAGGCTGAGCCACTGAGCCCAGCTGAGAATAGATGTTAGTAGCTGGATTATAAACCAAAAAAATAGGGAGTGAGGTTATATTAAATCAGGTTGTAGTTTGGCAACTGATTGTTAAGCATCCAGTCTCTATCAATACCCATGAATCAAGCCAAACGCTTTCTCTCAAAAGAAAAGTAGGTATCCTCAGAGAATGGAAGATATTTGCTTCAAAATCCTAGAGGTCTGCACTGTGAAGCTCCTATAGGGGTCTCTAAAGGTCTCCATACAGCATCTCTGTATGACACTGCCCTTTAAACATTATCATGTATTCAGGATCCTGTGGTGAAAGAGGCAGTCTTCTCTTGTTCAAGTCCTCAGTCAAAAGCAGTCACTTTCTGGGTCACTTGGTAGTGGGCCAAAGTGGACACTGAAAGAAGTATAAGTTACCTCCCAAATCCAAAGAGACCTATCAGGCATTGCTCCTTTTCTTTGGGTTGTAGGAGGGCCCAGATGCAACAACTTATCATTCACTTTAGAAGGGACATCTTGACATGCCTTGTACATTCCAGTTGACTCCGTTGACTCCTAGGAATTTCACTGAAGTGAATTTTCCCTGATTTTTTGTTGTATTTATTTCCAAGACTAGGGCACGCAAATGTCTTACCAGTAAATGTAAAGTAGTTGCTATTTCTTGTACATTAGCACCAATCCACATGATATCATCAATGTAATAGACTAATGTGATGTCTTGTGAAAGAGAAAGATGATCAAATCCCTGAGCACTAAATTACGACATGGTGATGGAGAACTGACAAACCCATGAGGTAGGACAACGAAGGTAGATTGCTGATTTTGCAGTTGAAAGCAAACTGCTCCAGTGGTCCTCATTAACAGACATCAAGAAAAATGCTTTTGCCAGATCAATAACTGCTTGCCGGATACAGAGAATGTGTTAATTCATTTTAGAAATAAAACCACATTTGTAAAAGCAGTTTAAATTTGAGTTGCACTTGTTTAATCTTACAAGAATCTATTGTCATTCTCCAAGTTCCACTTGTGTTCTGGGCAGGCTAAATAGGCAACTTGAATGAAGATTGATGGTAATCATCACCCTTGTATCTTTTAATTCCTTCATGGTAACACTAATCTCTGCAATTTCCCCAGTAATGTGGTTTTGCTTTTGGTTTACTACTTTCTTAGACAGAAGAACTTAGTGACTTCCATTAAGCATTTCCTATCAAAGTAGCTCATCCTCTGCTGGTCCGAGGACCCATGTGAGAATTATGCCAGTTTCTGAGTATGTCTGTTATAATTATGCACTAACCACAAGATGGGTTTAAAGAACCACTCAACCCACAGTAAGAGGAAGCTAAGTTAAAACTACAAGGGTCACCTTTTTGAGCCCTTCCTCTGTCTTATAAACACATTTTGTATCTCCTTGAATTAGTATCAGTTCAGAAGCAGTGTCCAGTAATCCCCAAAATATAGTTATTTCCTCAATGCACAGTCACCCTGGTAAATGGCCCCTGTTGGGAACACTGGGAGAAAAATTAGTAGTATGTGATGTTGTTGGTGCAACAGAGTCTTTTCTCAAGGGGACCTGCATTCTCCTTTATTCCAGAGCTTCTGGATCTGTAAATTGTCTCAATTCAGAAATGACTGAGAAGCTGTGATTCTTTGTTTTGATGATTCAAGCGAGACTACTACTGTTCACTGTACCTACCAACCTCCCACTTGTGCAGATCAAGTAAAAATTTAGTAGAACATCTACTTATTTCCCCACTGGGCTCCTGCCATTCCAATATCCAGTTATCCCCATTGCATTTAGAGGTCCTAATTTCGTGGCAACAGTTCCCATTGTAATTTCTGATCTACAGAAAAGAGTGGTTAAAGAACTCTGCAGGGATTCAGGGGTTTCCCTTACACAATTATTTCTCAGAGTCATATGACAAGATGTGTCTTCTAGACTCTTTTGGGGTGGATGAACGGGTCTTACATGATAGATTCACTCTAACATTCCAATCTCCCAAAGTCTTTGGATACCTTCTTCTACAGTGTACCAAGGAGGTTCTGGAATTTTACCTCAATTTAGTGTAGTCTACCTTTTAGTTCATGTTTCAGCCAACCAAAAAAACCAAACTGTTAGAGCCTTTTATAATCCTCGGAGCTACAACATCATATCCAGAATACCTGCTTAGAGGACTCATGTCAGTAAGTTATGCCTGATCCAATTTTATGTGCCACACATATTTCCCTTATTTCTGTCTTTACAAATTGGGACATTCATCCAGGTTTGGGGTATGTAGTATACCTCCTCCCAGGTGTATTTGATTTGTACCTCACGTTTGGAGGCCTGTGGGACTTAAGTCTAGTTATAGATATAAAGCAATTGAGGTGACAAGGGAAGATCTTGAGTAGAGGCAGCGGTGTCTTATAAGACAATTACCTCAGGGAAGGCCGTCACAGGTTCTTCAAGCAAAGCAGGGTTAGCCTTTACTGACAGGGTGGGAGGATTTCTTCTACTCCTAAGTAAAACTCAACAATACTTAGAGATCTCATATCTCCAGCGTGTTACCATATATATTCCCTTCCAATTTTCTGGATCTCATTCCTTCCCAATCAATGACTTCACTTTAAGGGAAGCCATTCTTCAAAATTTAGAATATGATTTGCATTGTAATTCAGTCACTTCCATGATGAGACTGTAGATTTGGTTTTCAGAAACTTCAGGCCTGTGGCTCAGGAGATAAGGGTTTCTTTCATAGCAAACATAGAAATGTTTGGGTCATTTATACAGTGCTTGAGCTAGAAACTTGAAGTCCTGAGGTCACTCTTTTTTTTCTTTTTTGAGTTGGAGTCTCACTCTTGTTGTCCAGGCTGGAGGAGCAGTGGCACGCTCATGGCCACCGAGCCTCGACCTGCTGGTCTTAGGCAATCCTTCTGCCTCAGCCTTCCAAGTAGCTGGAACTACAGGTGCGCGCCACCATGCCCAGCTAGTATTCTTTTTTTCCACCACTTTCTATAGCACAGTTAAAAGCAACCAGTGAATCTCTTCATACTCATTAGTTAGACAAAAATGTTTATGGTATCAAATACATGGTCAGACAGAAAATTTCCTTTTATATGCATTTGATTGGAAGTATCTAGTTGCAATATTTTGTTTGTATCTATTTATACATTACGCCATGAACTACCAATGCCATTTTTACCACTAAAGAAAGAATCCAAAATATGTACCAGCCACGGTTCTATCAGAAAAACAGAAGCAGTAGATTTCATTAGAGGAAAAACAGTTATTTATTGGATAGTTACTGGAAGGAATTGGCTTGCAAATTGTGGAGACTGGCTAAAGGAGCCTGACATCTGTAAGGCAGGACAATAGGCTGGAAACTCTCAGGCAGAATCTAAAGCTTCCATTCACAAGTGAAATTTCTTCTTCCCCAGGGAAATCTTAGTTTTGCTTGTAAAATTTCTTAACTATTAGATGGGGCCTATCCAGATTGAAAGTGTTAATTATGCTTATGACATACCTTCACAGCAATACCCAAGCTAGTGTTTTATAGAATAACCAGATGTTATGACCTAGCCAAGTTGACACATAAAACCAATAATTACAAGAAGTAAAATGTGTGATGATATTATACAAAAGATGAAATAGTGATGAATGGTGTTAAAGTACTCATTCATCTTAACATGTAGTTGGATGTGGTAAATCAAACATCAACATTTAGAATGGAATAAGTTAAGGATTCTTCAATGCTTATAACCTAGAGTAGGTATTAACAGAATAGCAAAAGAAGGTATACCTAATATGCAATACCTTCTTTTCCCCTATACGATTCCAGTACACCAACAAGGACCTGATATAATAATAGTGAGCTACAGCTAAAAGAGTGATAAGACACAGTCTTTCTGAGAGAACTTAGTGTAATCAAAGTTATCACCAAAGTATTAGAAGCCTTCAACAATTAAGGATACAGCAAACATTAAACACAGTCCAATTCCCAGTCAGATAAATATAAATCCTCACACCAAAGACCTATTTACCCTAGTTTGTATTAGCCAGTACAACATATTCAGCTTTTAATAAAAATTGCAAGACACGTCAAAGAGTAAGAAAAAACACAGAATGAAGAGGCAAATGAAGCATTATAGCCAGAGTCAGATATAGCACTGATGTTCAAATTAACAGACAGAAAAACTAGAATAACTATTATTATTATGTGAAGAGTTGTAATTTAAAAGTAGGTGCCATGGAAGAACAGATGGTTAGGGTAAGCAAATAAATAGAAATTCTAAGAAAGAGTCGAAATGACAGGAATCAAAAATATAGCAATAGAAATAAAGATTGCCTTCAAAAAGCTCACCAGTAAACTGGACATGGCTAACAAAAGAATCAATGAGCTTGAAGATGGATCAACAGAAACTTCTCAAACTGAAAAAAAGAAATGAAATAAACAGAAAAAAAAAAAAATCCAAGAAATGTAGAGCTGTATCAAAAGGCGTAACACATGTATAGTTGGAATACCAAAAGAATGCAAGAGAGAATACAGTAGAAAATAATCTGAAGTATAACAATTGATAACTTTTCAAACTTAATGCAGACACCAAACTACAGATTCAGAAAAGTCAGAAAATATCAAGTAGGATACACACACACACACACGAAGTAAAAGAAATACATCTAGGTATATTATATTAAATTGTAGAAGGCCAAAGACAACATTTTGAAAGAAGCTTAAAAATAAAGAATATAAAAACTCACAACAAACAACAGCAACAATTTCCCACCATAACCAGAGAGGGACAAAGATAAGAACACAGCAGCTTTTTCATCAGAAGCCATGCAAGTGGAAGACAGTGGAAATTCTACTTTTCTATCTCTCTTTCTTTTTTTTTTTGAATTGTAGTCTCACTCTGTCGCTCAGGCTGGGGTGTCATGGCACACTCATGGCCACTCCAGCATCGGCCTGCTGGGCTCCGGCGAGCCTTCCGCCTCAGCCTTCCAAGTAGCTGGAAAATTGTAGAGACGAGAGCTCGTCAGGTTGCTCAGGCTGGTCTCGAACCCGCGGGTCAGGCAATCCACTAGCCTCGGCCTCCCAAAGTGCTGGGATTACAGGCTGAGCCACCAAGCCCGGCCCATTTCTATCTCTTATCCATACCCTCAGTACTTACTCTGTCATCTCCATTAGGTTTTTACTCTGAAACCCCAGTATCAGTGAGTCTTTCTATGACAACTCCATGTAAAAATACAACCTTTTATCTCTCGCTGCCCCAAGTCTAAGCACTCTGTGTTCCCTTTTTAAACTATGTGTTTCTCATTTTAAGTTATAGCCAACATTTTATATGTTTTATTTAATATATTATTTATTGTTTTTCTCATCAGATAGAAGCTTCCTAAGAACAAGAATTTTTGTGTTTTGTTTACCACTGTGACCTTTAAGACTGGCCCAGGAAAACTGCTTAAAATTATCAAATAATTGAACTAACTGGCACAATCTAAAACAAAATAATTATATACTCAATACTAAAAATAATAATTATGATAGCAATTATTTATTTCACACTTAGTATGTGGTCCATGTGCTAAAATTTTTTAAAATGTATTTTATTATTTAATTCTCAAAATAACCCAATAAGGTAGAAGTCATTCCAGGTGAGTCCTCTCAGTACAATGGCCAGAAAAACATGTCACATGACATGTGTTAGGGAATAAGCTTTGTGAAGGAAAGGCTACTTCATATAATCATATAATCAAGGGTCACCAGGCAGAGATCACATGGCTTCCCAATCTTCCCATTACCTCAAGTCACAACCAGGAGGTATGCAGTAGATTCTAATGCGGTGAATCCCCATCACCTCCGCCATTGAGAGTTTTTCTTTTAAAAACCTTAGGAAGTTACCTCATTGGTTATGAAACACACAGTATGTTTGGTGCTTGAAAGTTTGGATGCCAACACTTTATAGAGATTTCTAGAAAAGTCAGCTGGGAATCTTGAGACAATTAGAGATCTTGGAGATTATAGACTATCATAGATGTCCCTGCCAGGGCAAACGTTCTAGAGAAGTTGAGCTCTAGTATCATTCCTCCAGCTAAGAACAAAATATCCACACCTCAGTCCTACATGCAGAATTATTAAGATGTGGTCTTGAGAACAGAGAGAGAAGTCAATTTGTGATGTATTTGTAACAGGGCTCTCAGAACATCCATGGAAAACTCTGAAGCTGGGATAGACCTTCAGAGATGTCTCAAATTTAGATTGGTTCTGGGCTTTTTGACTCTCTAAGTGATCAGTCACAGGATTCAGGGTGTACCAGAAAAAGGCATAGATTTGGGCATGAAGCTCCTTGGGTAGACAACAATTTCCAGAGAGAAGTTGATCTGAGAACTGTCAGCAACCAAACTTTTAGCTAAAGAAATAATGCCGGCCGGGCTCAGTGGCTCAAGCCTGCAATCCCAGCACCTTGGGGGGCCAAGGTGAGTGGATTGCCTGAGCCCACGGGCTTGGGACCAGTCCGGGCAACTTGGAGACTATGTCTCTATAATAAGTGAAAAAATTAGCCATGTGTGACAGTGCATGACTGTAGTTCCAGCTATTTGGAAGGCTGAGGCAGAAGGATCACTGGAGCTCAGCAGGTCGACGCTAGGGTGGCCATGAGCGAGCCACTGCACTCCAGCCTGAGTGACGGAGTGAGACTCCAGCTCAAAAAGAAAGAAAGAAAGAAAAAGAAATAAATGCCTTAGTTATAAAGGTGGGGGATTTGGCCAATGTACCATATAGCATGCACCAGAGTCTATGTTACTCTTCTTAATCAAAATGTGTCACTAAGATTTATGATTTTAACAACCTACAGTTGATTCTCTAATCCCTTGGTGTGATGAATAGTTAAAATGCTGAACAACTAGACAGGCAATTTTGCAGAAAAAGAAATCAACAATATAAAAGGTTTATTTTTGTTGAACAATAAACAATAAAATCATTTGGGAAGGTTTTTATAATACCATGCTCCTCAAAAGTTAAAGCACACAACATTTTATTGAGAATTATAAATATTGAGAACAAAAAATTAATACTACAAACTCAAAAGTGATATGTAAATAGTAATTTATTCATTGCTTAAGGTAAAAAGTGAATTATTACAATCTATTTTATTAAAGTAATTTTTCATTACCAAGTGATTAGTGAGGAAATTGCTATTAAGCAATCTCTTCAGTTACACAAACCACATTATTGCAGTGTGATAAATCTGTGTAGGCAAGAATCTTAGGCAGAATTCTGTAGGCATTGAACTGTCGAGTTATATATCAAAATGACTTAATTCTTACAGTGAACAAGAATGTGGAGCTGTTTATCATTATTGTCATGGCTACTGGTTCATAGAACACCAAATTGCACTTGTATGCTATCAGATTTAGTGACATTAAGCAAATGACTTAAGTTTTTCCTCTTTGCTTCAATTTCTTTACCTATACCACTGAGATAATGATAATACCAATCTCTCCCCTTCCAGTGAACAGGAAAAATGAGATCATAAATGTAAATACTTTGAAAATTCAGGAGCAATAAAGAATTGTAAATTGATAGCAGGAGTACTATTTTAGATCATTAACAACGTTGAGAGCAGGAAAATCTTATAAGTGTGCTACAAAGCTAGAAACAGATTTTTCAGTTAAGAAATATTTGAGTCATACTTGAAGTTGGGTAAATTAATCAGTATTTCCGAACTATAGTTTTCTCATGTGTAAAATGAAGAAGGATATCCCACAAAACTCTGATGAAGAGATAACACCAATGAGAAGCACTTTTTATTCTAAAAATACTTCACAGGCATATAGAGATCACTACCAACACTATTTCCACCCCACATGATCACCATCATCACATCATCCTCATCATCGTCAACATCAATTTTAAATATTTATGGAAAAGTTTGATGAATTTTACAGCAATAAATATAATTTTAAAATAATTAGCCAATATCATATTTAAAGCAATTAAAATTTTCAAGGTATGTCCCCACAAATCTTTCTTATTTTACTTTATTTTATTTTATTTTATTTTGGAGTTGTGAGGTACAAGTGAGGATTTGTTACATAAGTAGGCTGCATGCAGGTGAAGTTTGGGCTTCTAGCTGGCCCTCACTCCCCGACAGTGGACCGGGCACCCACTGTATTGTCATATGCCCTCCTCTTTCCTTCCTCCCTTCCTCCCTCCCGTAGCAGTGGTCAGTGACTGCTGCTCCCACCCTTGTGCTAATGTGATTAGGGTTGCGGGCCCACTTACGAGTGAGAACGTGCAGTAGTCAGTTCTTTATTTCTGTGATAGTTCACTTAGTGTGATGCTTTCTAACTGCATCCAACTTATTGTGAAGGTCATGATTTTGTTCTCCTTTATGGCTGCATGATATTCCATCATGTGTATATACGACATTTTCTTTATCCAGTCCGCTTTCTATGGGCATATGGGTTGGTTCCATGTTTTTGCTGTTGTGAATAGTGCAACAATACACATTTGTGTGCAGGTGTCTTTTTTGTAGAGAAATTTATATTCCTCTGCGTATATTCCCAGGAGTGGGATTGCTGGATCAAATGGGAGCTCAACTTTTAGTTCCCTGAGAAATTGCCACACTATTTTTTGCAGAGGTTGGACTGGTAGTTTACATTCCCACCAACAGTGAAGCAGCATCCCCTTTTCTCCCAGTGCCAACACTTTTTTTTTTTTTTTTAGTTGGAGTCTCACTCCATCACCCAGGCTGGAGTGCAGTGGCATGCTCACAGCCACCATAGCTTCAACCTGCTGGGCTCAGGCCACCCTGCTGCTTCAGCCTTTCAAGTAACTGGAACTACAGGTGTGTGCTACCATGCCCAACTTATTTTTTGATTTATTATAGAGACAATGTCTCATCATGTTGCCCAGGCTGGTCTCGAACCCACGGACTCAGGCAATTCTCTTGCCTTGGCCTCCCAAAGTGGTGGAATTATAGGCTTGAGCCACCGTGCCTGGCCTGTTTTTTGACTTATTGATGATAGTTATCCTTACCGGAGTTAGGCGGTATCTTATGATAGTTTTGATTCGCATTCCTCTGATGATTAGTAAGACTGAGCATTTTTTCATGTGTCCACACAAATCTTGATAAATATAAGCTGATAGGCTTCATTCTTTGTAACCCCTTAGCCATCCAAAAGAATATGTAGTTTTGTTATCTACAAAAAGGAACTACCTTTGATCTCAAAGATATTTCAGTGATGGCCTCAGTAAAATTTCTCAGGATTTTCAATATTTAAAATGCCAAGAGTGTTCTTTTCTATTAACACCTTTATTTCTGTATCTCAAGTGAAGGCTATAAACACACTGATTCCAGTACTTTTGAGAGTTATTATATCCAAAAGGTGATCAATTCCTTTTACCTATATCCAAAGTCAAGTTTCTAAGATGGCCCCTGTTGCAAATGCCACATTGAATTGGTGTTGTCTGTGTCTCTGTGTTACCAGTAGAATATAAGTGAAGATGTGTGGTTTCTGAAGGTAAGTTATAAAAAGCATTGCACTGCTGCTTCTGTGTTAGCTTCTTGGCCCTCTCACTCTGGGGGTAGGATGATGCCCTTTGACCACCGGTACTCTCAAGTATGGAGAGGCTAAGATGAAAAAGAACTGATGTCCTCAGTCACCAAGTATCATCTTATCAGTCAGTCAAGTGAGCGAGGCATCTCAAAAGTGGATCCTCCTGATATAGCCAAACCTCCAGATGATGTAGGCCCAGTTACACTCTAGCTGCGAGTGCTTAAGAGATTCCCAAGCAATTAATTTCTACTGTGATTTTTATGGATTCCTCATCATCTGAATCCATCACCACAATAAATGATGTGAATTACCCCCAAACTAGTACCACATTAAACAACTGGGACACATACTTTTTTCAATTCCAGGGGAAATATAATGCTTTGCTTGAGAAGTAGCAGCTATTATAAGTGTGTGTGTGTGTGTGTGTGTGTGTGTGTGTGTGTGAGAGAGAGAGAGAGAGAGAGAGAGAGAGAGAACTATTTATGAGGGGTTTTGTAAACAATCAGAGGTGTCTGTCTTCTCAAAAGTAATTAAAAATAAAAAAACAACCTTTGAGACATGAGAGTATCTAATGAGGCAGAAATGGCTATCTGTCCACCAAAATCTGTTCCCGTCTTCATAGACTATTTCAGTTAGGACATGGATTTAAATTTAGGTATTACATCCCCAACAATCCCAGTCTCTACCACCTGCCCTAGTGGTTGTATTACTCAGGGTTCTCCAGAGGGACAGTACCACTAGGATACATGTATATATGAAAAGGTAATTTATTAGGGAGGCTTGGCTCACAGGATTACAAGGTGAAGTCCCAAAATAGGCCATCAGCAAGCTGGATAATGAGAAAAGTCAGGAGCATGATTCAGTTCAAGTCTGAAAGCCTCAAAACCAGGAAAGCCAACTATGCAGACTTCTGCCATAGGCAGAAGGCCCAAGAGTCTCCGGGAAGCCACTGACACAAATCCCAGTGTTCAAAGGTTGAAGAATCTGGAGTCTGATGTCCAAGGGCAAGAGGAGACGAAGCAAAGCATCCCACCTTAGAAGGAGTGTGAAGGAGGAAACTTAGCAACCTACTTATCTTCCTTCTTTCACCTTTTTTTGTAGCCACACTGGCAGCCAAATGTGTGGTGTCCATCCACATTGAGGGTGAATCTGCCTCTTCCAGTCCGCTGGCTCACGTGTCAGTCTTCTGATCAATTAATCAGAAATGTAATAATAATAATAAAAATAAATATAAAGAAAATAAAATCTGATTTAAGAAAAAAAAATAGAAGAAAAAAACAAAATTACCACAGTAAGGAAGACTAAATTATAAGTTGCCCAAGGTAGAATATATCTAAATTTGAGTTTAACATGAGACATTAAAGAAAAGTAAAGAAATAAGCAAGACAACAATAATAAAATACAAATATAAATAAAAACAGAGAAATGTGGTGAAGCTGAAGATGGGCAAAGAAGCAATGACATTCTTATAATTGCTGTTCCAGAAGAAGAAAAATAAAGGAATAAAATTAATATCCAAAATTGTAAGCTCAGACATATTTCCAGAAATCAAGAAAGACTTGTATCTACATATTGAAAAGTTGAGTCTGATTCCTGAGAAAATAAAAAGTTAATCTAAAATTAATTGCAATATCAAACAGAAATTTCAAATTAATCTAAAGTTAGTTGTAATAGCAAACAGAAATACATCTAGATCTTTTTCAGTAGTTTATTAAAATCAGGCTAACATTTATAAGGAAGGAAAAAGATTCCTGGATAACTAATTAATCTCTGAAAAAAGAGTCAGAGGTTAGGGATTGACTCTAGCAGGTATCACTTTATATTACAAAGCTAAGGTAATATAAAACTGTATGATTCTTTGGAAAAAACAGACAAATATTCTAATGGAACTTCATAGATTCAAAAATATATGTAAATTTGATGCACAAAATGTACAACAACTGAGTCATCAAGGTAATAAATAATCCTGAGTATAAATTGTGGGAATATGGGTTCCCTTGATAAGGAAAAATGAAACTACACCCTAGCACCATGTAGACAATAGGAATCCAGATAGATTAAGGACCTAATTAACTTATATAAAAGAATATCTTTGAACAAAGGTGCTTTAAAATGTCCCAAATATAAAGCCATAAGGCAAAAATGATTAAGGATTAAAAAGTAGGCATTTCTTTTCAATGAATAATACAAGAAACAAAATTTCAAGATACATGACAGATTTAAAAAGATATTCACCATATGTAAAACAAACAAAATGATATTTAAGATATAGAAGAAATTTCTAGAAATCAGCAGGAAAAGACCAGAACCACCAAAAGAAAAATCAGTACATGATACCAACAGGCAATTCACAAAGGTTGAACCTCAAAAGGTTAACAAGCATATGATTGGATACTTGCACTCATTAGTAATTAAATAAATGTAAATTAAGTCAATAATGACATATCAATTTGCACCCTTCAGATTAGTGAAAAAGTAGAAAGTTTGATATTACCAAGTGTTGACAGTCCAAATTGATATTAATACGATATGCTATACTCCAGCTTTCCACTCCCAAATACACAACCTTGAGAAATTCTCACATCAATACACAGGAATAATTATGAGGGTAATTGTGATGGTAAAAGCTGGAGACCATGTTGTTTACATCACTAAGTGAGCGGCAGTAAGTACATTTTAGTGGTTTCACATTGTGGAATACTGGGTAAGTTCTGAAAGTAATGGACTAAATATATGACATATACAGATCTTCAAATATATTTCCGAGTTAACAAGTAGGAAAAATAAGTTCTATTGCACAATTATATTCACAAAAATTATAAGCAGAGGCCAGGCGCAGTGACCCAAGCCTATAATCCTAGCACTTTAGGAGGCCGAGGTGAGAGGATTGCCTGAATCCACAGGTTCGAGACCAGCCTGGGCAACTTGGTGAGACCTCATCTCTACAATAAATCAGAAAATCAGTTGGTGTGGTAGTGCGAGCTTGCAGTTCTGGCTACTTGAAAGGCTGAGGTGGAAGGATCATCCCAGTAGGTCGATGCTGGGGTGGCCGTGAGCGTGTCACTGCACTCCAGCCTGGGCAACAAAGTGAGACTCCAACTCAAAAAAAAAAAAAAAAAAGAAAAAGAAAAATTATAAGTAGATTCATATCAAAGTTTAATTTCAAGTTTAGAATACATAGTAATAGCATGCCAAATATAATATTACAAAGATTGCCTAAAGAAAGCAAAAGGAAGGACCTGGGGAATGGGAATAAAAGGAAATCATATATTCATGCACATTTCCAGGCACTCATGCATGCATGCATAATACATACATATTTAAATGCAAGTACCCATGCATATATGCACAAAACAAGCGAGAGATCTGTATGGACTAATGATGATAGTGTACCATAAATTGAGGAGTTGGCAAACAGAACATTCTATATCTGAGTGTAAAAATTATAAAAGTAGGCTGGACTTGGTGTCTCAGCCTGTAATCCCAGCATTTTGGGAGGCCGAGGCGAGTGGATTGCCCGAGCCTGTGGGTTCGAGACCAGCCCAGGAAACTTGACAAGACCACGTCTCTACAAAAAATAAAAATAAAAATAAATTATAAAAGTAAATCATCCAAATCCAAAATTATATACAAATAAAAAAAGGTAAAGCGCAATCTAAAACATTTTACATTCACTCTACAATCATATAAAATTTACTTTGAGCATTTTTTTGATATGATCAATATAAAATATTGACATCTGACTTTAATCTAGATAACTTGCCTAGTCATCTCGCTGCTTCTTGTTAGGCTGATAGTCATAGAGGTCATGGTATTGCCAATTTCTTTATTTTAAGGCAAACATATCCTGGAATTGACAACATTGGAAGAATGTTTACATAATAGACAAATTTTTACAAGGCATATTTTTAAATTTTTTATCCATGAATACATGAATAATCGTTAATTAATTTTTGCCTAGTTTTAGGTATAAACATGAGCTATGTCATAATGTGATTTTTTTTTTTTTGGTAAGGTATTTATGAATGCAATAGTCAGTCATTTTGTTTATTCTTTCCTTTTGCCATGTAAAAAAAAAACATCATCTGCTTAAAAGTAAAGAGATATGTTTATGTATATTAGAATTAACTGTGAAATAAATAAAACATTTAATTTAATGATTACCTAATAAAGAGAGATCACATGATGAGAAAGTATATAACAATGCTCACTTATTGTTTAAAAATATATATATACACATACATATATACACATATATAAGTGGAGACCCCCCCAAAAAAAAACAGAATTATTTTTGGAGGGCAGGTCCCTTGTAGTATAGACTTCCCCTGCTAGGTAAGAGTTCTGGGAACCCACCTGCATCAGTGTACCAGCTAGCATTGTTGAGAGAGACTGCCTTCTACTTCAGTTAGTTTTTGTTTTGAGATTCTTTCAAAGCGTTTGCCTATTTCATGGTGGGTGATAACATGAGAGCACCTGCCCACACCACATTGAGTGTTCAGCAGGTTTTGACCCAAAACGACATGACCCCTATACTCCTCCCTCCCTATTAACTGTATCTCACCCCAAGCAACTTTTTTTTTGTTTCCCCGTGAAAAATGTTCTCAAAGAAAAACATTTTGCCAATGTAAAAGAGGTGAGACAAAAATTGACAGAAGCACTACAAAAAATAAAAATTGACAAGTTTGAAAATGGTTGTGAGCAGTGGAAAAAGCATCTTAATCAGTGTATTGCAGCAGAGAGTACTTTGAAAGTCACTGAAGTTTAAAAATGTAGGAATAAATACACAATTTCAAATCAATGAATTTCGGTTTTGGGGACAGTCTCCCATGAGATATATATACATAGTCCAGGCAGACAGTTCTGCTTCTTTTTTTTTTTTTTTTTTTTGAGTTGGAGTCTCACTTTGTCAACCAGACTGGAGTGCAGTGGCCGCTCCCGGCCACCGCAGCCTCGACCTGCTGGGCTCCGGTGATCCTTCCGCCTCAGCCTTCCAAGTAGCCGGAATTACAGGCATTTGCTACCACACCCGGCTGATTTTTTATTTATTGTAGAGATGAGGTCTCGCTTGCCCAGGCGGGTCTCGAACCCGCGGGCTCAGGCAATCCACTCACCTCAGCCTCCCAAAGGCGCGGGATTACAGGCTGAGCCACCGGCTTAGTAGAACTATCTTGATTACAGAAACACTAAACTACTTCCAGGCCAACTGGCAAAGAGCTCATGTTGTGAGCTTCTTTATTACTCCCCACTACCTTGGTAATATTGACCGCCTGAAACTCACCACCACTGAGCAATTACAGAGTTCAAGCATGGCATAGCATGGGCCCTCAGCCTATGCTCAACACTGCCATCAAAAGTCTGACTAACTGGGACCTGGGTCTCACCAGCTCTTAGAGACAATACTTTTAATATCAACCCTGCTAGATTTGGAGGATTAAAACCAAAATAATTATATCATATTGCATTACTCATAGAAAATACTCAACACATATTGAGTTAAATTGAGTTTTGGGGTTTATTTCAGAAATATCTGCAATTTACTTTAACATCTAGAGTTAATTGATACATAGGCAGCATAACAAGGGCAAGATAAGTAAACATTGTTCTGATCCCTGGCACAGTAAAAGGAAAAGATGCTGTGAAATAGTTAATATAAATAATTACATTTTATTAAGGTTATCTCTATTAAATAACTTCAAAACTTCTCCCTGAATATATAATCAAAATAAAGTTACTAGAAATGAATAGGTAGTGTTAATCTTTCTGTTTTAGTTCAGGAATAAGATGGGATATAAATCACAGAGTGAACACTTGGGCATATATAGTACATGAAAGCACCCTTAAAGGAAAATTGTTTTTAATATAGATTATTTTATTTCATACAAATTTTATTGCTTTTAAAATAAGTTTCTGCAACTACTGCACACTTCATAGATATTATAATTTTTAATGTAATAAAATAAAATCATTTACTAGTAGAATCAATGAAGACTTTGGAGATTGCTCAGTAAAACTCTCTCTTTCTTTTCTTAAAAGAAAAGAAAATAAGTTCTCAAGACACCAAACAGTGGGAACGAAAGAATAAAGGAAAGAAAAAAGAATGCAACTTAAGTCAAGTCTTGTCTGAGATGCCTGAATTCTTAATGTATCATTTTGTTTTTCATGCATAATAGTCTATATACACAATAATATAATATATATTATATTAACATCTATATATAATATCAACATTATTATATGTATCTAATGTAATACATAAAATAAATGCATGTTATGTGGTTTGTAAAACAAAAGAAAACAAAAAAATCTTGTATTAGTAAACGCATGAAATGAAATAAAAATATTTAGTGGTATAACTGGCTTTTAAGTCAGGCAGGAATGAGAACAGTATTTACTTCTGAGCTATCACATATCGGGCTCAATAATGGATATTTTCATAGATGAGGGCATTTAATCTAAATTATAAATGTACTAAATTTATCCTAATTTTACTATGAAAGAAATAAGAATAAAAATGGTTCAATAGATTTGTTTCAAGTCCCATGGAGAAGGATTCAAAGACAAACTCAGATCAAGGCAAAGCAATTTTCTTTCCAATATGATCCAAACAATGTAAAATAAAGAATCCCAGTTAACATATCAAACTGATTTATTAGATATATAGCCTTCGACATATAGAAAAATACACTGACACTGTTCAAATATAGCTCTTAAACAGATAATTTATCCAAATAGTGTAGATGAGTGAGTATCCTTGTGCATGTAGGTACATAGGCATTATTAGACAGGTATGTATCATGTATCTCTTTCTAGCACATATGAGTAGTACATTTAACCTAATTAAGAAAAATAATATTTGCTGCATGTGCTCCAAATTTCATAATTCAAGCATTTTAATATGTAGAAAAAAACTTAACATCTTATTTATATGTGCAAAATAATCTGTATACTCATTGACTTGATATTTTTACAGAGATTTCTCACTTTCTAAAAGAATATCTCTTATCACTGAAGTGCAATAAAAACATAATTAAGTGTCCTCATGCTAAACACTCCAGCTACTTAAATATTTAATAGTTTAGTATTAATGCTCCTGATGTAATATATCCAGCACATAAATATTTAATTCTACTTCTGCAAGCTTTCAGAGTTAGAATGTATTGTGGTAGTGTTCGACAGTGCCAGCACATATAGAATGAAACCTACTGAGTTAAATGCAGTCAGTGGTTTGTGTCTTTCTCCCCAAAGCTCTTACTGGAACTACTTTCTGAGGGAAATCTACCTAGTTAGCACTCTTCTTTTAGCATTTTAGTATTCAACTGCTAATGGGCATGACAATTATTTTTTTTAAAAACAACCATGAGAGCAATGAAAAACCAAAAAAGGCAGGAATTATTTATAAAATGCTTACTTATCCTTGAACAGCCTACAAACTGCAAGAATTTAAACCTTGAGTATATGCTATAGAGACAGATATAAAGCAGTAATAAGAAAAGAGGTTGTCTTCCATTGAACACTAATCAACTAAATCAGAAGCTCAAACTTGCTATATCCCAAGTTGGTGCTCCAAGTCACCAACCTTAGAGATGTTGTTGACTTTTTAAATTTTTGAGTCAAAGTCTCACTCTGTCACCCAGACTGGAGTGCAGTGGCATGCTCACAACCACCGCATACTCGATCTGCTGGGCTCAGGCGATCCTCCGCCTCAGTCCTCCCAGTAGCTGGAACTACAGGCATACGCCACCAAGTCTGGCTAATTTTTTGATTGATTGTAGGGATAAGGTCTTGCCATGTTGCCCAGACTGGTCTCGAACCCGTGGGCTCAGGCAATCCTCTCATCTCAGCCTCCCAAAATGTTGGGATTATAGGTGTGAGTCACCACACCCAGCCTGTCATTGTCTGTCAATCACCCTACAGGGTTTTGGCACTTTGAAAATTGAGGAACTAAATTTGTATTGAAGTGAGTGAAACAGCCTAATGTTAATCCTTAAGAAATTATTTTAATGTGTTCTAAATTCTGAGAGTAGAATTAAATACCAGACTTTGGATAATGCCCCCCAAATGTCATCTACAGACTGGTATCTAATACCTATTATAAAACAACACAAATTGCTTACTTGAACATGAGTTATTTAACATCAAAGGAGAAATGGAAGTGACACTTTTTTCTCACTTTTTTTCTCTCACTCTTTTGAAATAGAACATTAAAAACTTGTGCTAATGATACGAGTTTTTGCTGTGACACTTATCAGCCATCTATGCTCTGCACTATAAAAAATGCAAAAGCAAACACTGCTAGTGAAAGCTATTTCTTTAAACCATCTAAGAGTAATTTATGCCCTGAGAAGATAGTGTGTCAGCAAAATTGTTAGGCCTGTGATTAAATGATATGTGCAATTTAATAAGGTTTGTAGGTCAGTGAATTGGCTTCAAGATTTCAGGCAGGAAGGAAAACAGATTCAAAACAGCTGAGATTTAAAATTGCAATAACAAAAAGTAGAAAACCGTGCCATGAGGAAAAAAAAATTAGAAGATGAAAATCAAAATTTTCCCTTAAGAATGAAATCTAACATCATATGATGATCATACAAAACATTTTAATATAATATGAAATAACATTTACATTATAATGGTCACACTGCATTAATAAATTGCTACATTGTTGATACCTGATTTTGTTTCTTACAATGTAGGAGAAAATATGCATCTATAATTCTTATAATTTGACTTATGTTAATGAAGTGTTCTCAAGTTTATGCAACTAAAAGTCTGCAAGAAAATATATGCAATCAAATCAAAATGTAGGCATTTCCTTTTTTGGGGTGTGTGTGTGTGTGTGTGTGTGTGTTCATGAATATACTTTAGAACTACTTACAGAAACACTTAATATAAAATATTAAACAGTTTAATAATATTTTCTGTTTGTTGAGTTATTTTTATTTGGTCAACCTAGACTTAACTCTTAAGTATTACCTTTCTAACTGGCAATTATGAGGATGTCTCAATGGCACCAATGCTCCCTCATCTAAACACTTTGCTTGTCCTTCATTCTCTTATTAGTTGTGAAGTTTGAAGTTTGATGATTCTGCTAATTTTAATGTCACACTTAAGCAGAAGGAGTTTGGTAGGATTGAGTACTCCTGTATAAAATCTTGAGTCTCCTCAAGGGGTATGTGTGTGTGTGTGTGTGTGTGTGTGTGTGTGTGTGTGTGTGTGTGTTGTGAATGCATTTGTGTGTGTTAAGAAGACTCTTGCTTTCAAGGAAAATAATGATTTGGAATTGTCAAGGGTCTTCAGAATTCTCCTCAATGGCTCAGGAAAATGTTCCCTCACATGTAACCATGCTCTGTTATTTCCTTTCCATAACAGTGTCTCAAAATAAACCCTCACATGAATTTGCAGTATTATAGAATATGTTAGAGGCATTCAACTCCAAAGAACATTTTCTAAGACAAATAATAATAATAATAATAGTGCATTACATTATATCTTAGAACATCTTGGAGAATTTGGAAGCATAAACACTTAAAAGATAAAATAAAAACAATATAAATTAAATAATATAACAAGAATTATTTTACTATGTATATGGGATGAAAAGTCAGTGGATATATAAAGGCCTTTGTAAGAAAGGGATTGAGGAATTGAATGGGGGGATAGTTGATTTGTTATTTTGGTGGCAGTATATTTTGAGAGATATTCTATCTCCCCAAATGAGGCATTGTCATGATCTAATGAACACATATCTTTTCAAGTTACAGTCCTGCCTCAGGTTGCCTATTTATCAAACAACTCCTAATTAGGCAGTATTGTAATCTGTAGTCTTAACTACTATACTTACAAACATACCCCTCCCCAGGCCTTTTATCTTCTTCAAAATTAGAACTTGATTTACATATTGGTATTCATTTATAGTAGGGCGTATTATGTGTTTATTTCCACAAAACTTCTAACATCACTTACAAAGTTAAACTCAGAATAAAAATTGGAGGGATTATACCTCAAAACATTTTCCCCTTCAAAAAATCAAAACACATACACACATATTTGTTATAAGAAACAAAGAAATTGTCATTCTAGTTGTTTCAAATGGGATTTCTGAATATAATAATTTTCCTAACAGAAGAGCATGTGTGCTTTAAAAATTGCTATAGAATAGACAAAAGGGGGCCATACTTGTTGTTTTCACACTTATAAGAAGACAAAAATTTCCAACTAGCAATGATATTAAATATTTTAACAACTTATTAACTTTACAACATAAATTATGCCTGCGAGCTCAAGAGGCCCAAATTCATGTTAATTGGATATTTTTCCTAATTAATATAGCAACATAATAATGCACATGTAACTATTATGTGAATATCCAATTTGTTCTTAGTCTACAGATAAGTAACAGAAAAAGATGTATTTACAGATTTAAGTCAATCTTGATTTAATTTATTCCACCAAATAAAATAACAGAAAGCAGTATTACTGGGTAAGTAACAATACTTTATTTTCCTCATCCACCTTCAAGTTTTACACATTTTAATGTGTATTTTCATGTTAGAAATACTTATATAACAAGAAATTCTCTATGATATGAGGTTTTCTTACTTGAAAACTTCATATTTGCATTTATTCTCTAGAATCTTTTTATATTAAATTTATTTTTGTATTTTATTTATTCTCAAATTATGTGATATACATATGTTTTATCAATTCTACTTGACTGTAAGTATGCTAAGTACCTAATAAATATTTTAAATCATAGAAAGAGCATGAAGGAAAGGTCATAAGCCTAGATTTGAATCTCGGCTTCAACATTTACTAGCTGTATGACTTTGGCAAGTCATGTAACCACTTGAGTCCTGTAAAGTATATCTTCTGTAAAATAATAATAATAATGAAATTCATGTTAATGGATTATTGTGATGATTCAATTAGGTCATATATTAAAAATTGTCTAGACTGAAATGTTTGCACTGTCTCCAGGTGAGGAGAGGCTGCTTTCTCTAGCAAAATGGAGAAAGCTATTTCTGCTGAACCAGAAATTTCAGAATTGGGGGATGGAAGATTTTCTGATGTACCCATGCTGCTGATGTCTCATTCCAGATATTGGGTTTCCAATCCTTCCTTATCGGTGCCCTGACAAAGGCATGCATTTAGTTTCCTGTTTACTTTTGCTAGTGTTATGATTATTCCTGGGCCTAATTTTAACACTAATTGTCCTGCTATCCTTAGAAGATAAAGACTTTTTAAACCGCAATATGGAGAATTTCAATCCTAATACAGAAAAAGCTACAGGCATGTTTCTTATTAAAATTAGTAGCTAACAGAGATATTCTACTAGAGTGTCAAGATTGGAGTTTGGAAAACTGTAAATGGTTAGACAATACATGTTTAGGTTTTTCAAGATACAGATATTTCTATCAAATTTTTGTTTTGTTTTATTTTTATGATCCTTTAAAACATAAAATGCATTCTTAGCTCACAGGCATGAAAATACAGGACAGATTTGGCCTATGAGCTGGAGCTGACCAATTGATAATGTTCCCTGTAGACTATATAGTAACTAACAGAAGGAAAATTAACATAGCCCTAAGGCAGGAGAGGAAAGTGTCCTGTTATTCTTTCATGTATTTTTCATCCTCTTTTTACTGATGAGGACTGAAAATAATACATTTGTCAGACCAGTTGCTGTATATTGAATGCCAGATGCTGTGTTGGTTATTGCTAGTGAAAAACCTCATAATTGGAAGGTAAGCAGATATTAAGGCTTAGCTAGTTTAAATGAGTATATTCCATATCATTCAGCTTGATCTGATTTTCATAGAGGATATGATGGGGATCACAATCCCCCCAAGTTTCCAGTCATTGACGTTAACCAAGAATTTGAAATTGTTTGTAATTTTTTTATGGCAGCACTTTCTCACACCAGCAAACAAATATAAGGGTTATGCTAGTTGTCTGATATATCTGTCTCAATTAAGTATTCTAGAATTCGAAAAATGGCCACCAGTCGGGAACTAAAAAATATTAATCAAAATGTAAGTCCTGGCCTACCAACCCATCTGTATCTTGCATCCATCACCTCTCCCATTATAACTAAGGGTATTTAGTATAAAGTCCTTATACCAATAACCATCAAAGTTACTACATGAACTGTTGCAAATTACTTTAGGAAAGGCTTGAGAGAATATTTGTACAATGGTAATGAAGTGGCATTTTAGGATCTTTTGCAAGAGGACCCTATCACCCTTTCAGTATATGTATATATTGGCTTTGGGCTTAAAAACTGACTCTGACCTAGAAATGGGTACAGCTAATATCAGTGCTGTTTCTTACCATTTCTTTGACCTTTCTTGTTTATAGAAGAAAAACCATTACCTAACTGCCTACACATCTTCATGATTAAGACATTGCATTTTATTAACCAGTGCACAAACTGGCTTCCATGGTGGATGTGCTGCCATTCTGATGTTTATGTTTCACACTGCCTCTAATGGTTAAGGGTCAACACTGCCTTTTGGCTATTCAAAATCACATCCTATCATCACTTTTAACCTACAACAGTCTAGTTCTATGGGAAAAGGTTTTACCATCAATTCTGAAATACAGAGTGCATTCACCACCTACCTGCCTAATAATGCAGGTTCTATTTCTTACTGCCTTAGTGATGTATTCCCTCTGTGCTTTTCTGAAGACTATAACCTGCCTTATTCTCTGAGCCTTCTAATCTTTCTACAAAGAAGTTCTATTACCTTCATCTCATGATATTAAAGCATTGTTGAATACAACTTTCAAGGGTCCCTCCTTGAAGGCATCTCAGAACTCTCCATGTTCCATACATATCAAAACTGGTCTGATGGAAGATAAATTCTGAGACTAAGAAAAAGCTCTCATAACTCTATGTCAGTTAACTTTTCTTCATGTAGCCATAAAATCTGTTCCTTCTGGTTCAGCATGCTTAGATTATATTTCCACATGTTTTTCATTCTTAATTATCTTTGGTGTAATAACTGTTTCAAGGTGTAAACAATTTTCTCTCTGAAGAGGGACCAGACATCATTCTGCAGTTAATATTGAAGCCTTGGCACAGTGATTATTTTTCATACAGTAAAGATAATCTGGAAAAGACATTGAGAAGGACAACTATGCTCTAAGAGACATCTGCCTCAATGAGGTATTTGCACTGCCTCTAAGTATGAAGAGACTGTTTTCTCTTGCAAGAAGAAAACCTGTTTTTACTGGACAAGAAGTGTCAGAATTGGGGATTGTAACATTGCCCCGTGTATTCATCCAATGTACTCATGTCTCATCCCAAATATTAGGGTTTCACTCTTTTCTTATCGGTACCCTGACAAAGTCATGCATTTAGTTTTTTATTTACTTTGACTAGTGTTGTGATTATTTATGGGCCCAATTTCTAACACTAGTTATGCTTATGTCTTCAGAAGATAAGGGTTTTATTTTTTTGAATTGCAATATGGAGATTTTCAGTGTTCTCTGAGGTGATAATTGACTGAGGTGAAACCATCATTCTATTTTATGAAGACCAGTCAATGTCACGATTTTATATTATGATGGAATCCTACAAATCACATACTAGAGTCACTGTTTAACCCAAAGGTTAAGTTCAAGGTTCAACTTGAACTTAATCCTAATCCATAGAAGGTGTGATTCTTAGCAGTTGTATTTCTGCAATACATTGTGTTGTCAGCAAGTCAGCTATCAACAGCAATGGAATTTTTGTTTTGTTTGTTTGTTTTTGAATCAGGGTCTCACTCTGTCACTCAGGCTGGAGTGCAGTGGCATGATATGGCTCACCACAGCCTTGACCTCCTTGGCTCAGACAATCTTTCTGCCTCAGCCTCCCAGTAGCTAGGATTACAGGCATGCACCATCATGCTTGCCTTATTTATTGACTGTAGAGACAGGGTTTTATATTGTCTAGTCTGGTCTCAAACTTTTGGACTCAAGCAGTCTTCCTGCCTTGGCCTCCCAAATTGCTGGGATTACAAATGAGAGACACCGTGCCCAGCCAAATTCCTCTTGATATCAGACTGATTTGCGACTGTGGGAAGACTCTTCCTAAGGATTTGCTGCTTAAGTCAATTTCCAGCGCAAAGTATCTTAGGTTAGATTTAGCCAACAGCAGATACATTGACAAGGATTTGTATCAAATTCTTTGATTTGAAATGTGATCCTAGAAAATAGAAGTGAAGGACAGTCAGAGTGAGGCAGAGAAGGATGAAAACCTAGCAAATGCATTATTCAGCTGATTATGAGGCAATGGCGATCCGTTTTGCTGGGAACACTCTGAGTCAGGGATCCTCAACCCCTGGGCCACAGACTAGTACTAGTCCATGGCCTGTTAGGAAGACGGTTGCACAGCAGCACGCGGTGAGTGCCAGTGAGTGATCAAAGCTTCATCTCTATTTACAGCCACCCCTCCCCATCAGCATTAGATTGTCATAACATTGCAATCCTAATGTGAAGTGCGCATGCGAGGGATCTAGGTTGTGCGCTCCTTATGAGAATTCAATTCCTGTTGCTCAGAGGAGGAGTTAAGGTGGTGAAGCTAGCTCTGGAAAGTGGCTATAAACACCAATGAACACTAGCAGTGAAGTTTGACTGCACATCCCCTCTACCCCATTCTGTGGAAAAATAATCTTCCGCAAAACCGGTCTCTTGCCAAAAAAGTTGGGGACCGCTGCTCTAAGTGATGTGTAAAATGCCTCCCGAGAACAGCTTTTTCTGAAGGATGGGAGACTGGGAAGTTTTTGTTTGTTTGTTTGTTTGTTTGTTTTTTGCTTTTTTTTTTTTAACCAACTCTGTCACATGTTGATTGAGGGTTGTTCAAATAGCATTATCTAGCACACAATTTTAGTTTGCTAGTGTGTCTTCTGAAAATGCCACTGTGACTTTGAAGAAAGTTCTGGTGCAAAAACAGCAGAAAGAATTATCTGAGACATATGGAATTATTTATTTTAGACGAGCAGGCTGTCATATATTAGATTGATAAAGCATTTAATAACATTTTACTTAAATTTTCAATGCATAATTATTAAGAATAAAAAGAAAACGCCATATCTTTACTAACATTGCCATAAAAACGTACAACCATTGTGCATATTGAAATTTAAAATTGTTTCATGTTTTCATTATTTAAAAGATAATGTATATTTATTAAAATACATTAAAAATAAAGGGTTAAGTATTCATTTGTCTAACTCTAAGAAATTTGCATTGTTAATATAACAATGGAAACATTTCTATCTATTTCTTGAAGCTTTTGAATTATTGCATTAAAAAGATAAACAACAAAACGTTTTAAGTTTATTTTTTAATTTTTAATTTTAAAGATGTAGGGTACAATTCAAGGTTAGGTGTACAAATGTTTGTTATGCAGGTACCCTTGTTGATGTGGTGTGCCCCCACCCCCCTTGGCAGTTTTCCACTACTGCCAACCCACCTCCCCTCCCCTGGCAGTTTCCCACTTCTGTCAATCCCTTTCTTATAGTATTATGATAATTGTTTAAGGTCTGCTTAACAGTGAGAATATGTGGTACCCACTTTTCTGTTTCTGTGATAGATCACTGAGTATGATAGACTCTAAATCCATTCAAGTTGTTGCAAAGTCCATATGTTTGTCCTTCTTTATGGCTGCATAATATTCCATTGTGTATATGTACCACATTTTTATCCAGTACAGTTTTGAGGGGCAGCACTATTGATTCCATATTTTTACTATTGTGAATAATGTTGCAATAAGCATGCGTGCGAAGGTATCTTTTTTATAGAATGATTTGAGTTCCTCTGAGTATATTCCCAACAGGGGGATCGCTGGGTCATATGGAAGGTCAATTTCTAGTTCTTTCAGAAATCACCACACTGTCTTCCAAAAAGGTTGCACTAGTTTATGTTCCCACCAGCTGTGAAGAAGTCTTCTTTTTTCTCCACATCCTTGCTAGCATCCATTGTTTGTTTTATTAATGATGGCCATTCTTACTGGGGTTAGGTGGTATCTCAATGTGGTTTTGATTTGCATTTCTCTGATGATGAGTGAGGCTGAGCACTTTTTCATGTGTCTGTTGGCTGCCCGTATATCTTCTTTTGAGAAGTTTCTATTCATGTCTTGTGCCCACTTTTTATTTATTTTACTACATCAACTCCATACAAATAGAAAATTTTTACAGGCACAATTATCATTTTATAACTGACATATACAGACAAATAGTAGCCCATGTTTAGAGACTGGTGAGTGGTCTAACTATTGATTCACTAAGAGTTATTAATCAAATTGAAGACAGAAACAAAACACAAACTATGAATTGTAATCTAGGTTTGGGAAGATAGAAAATCTTATTTTTCAACTTAAATTGAACTGATCTACAGACATAAAGAAGTAGAGTAATTTATTGACTTATGCAACTGATGTGAGTAAATTTCACATCTAGACAGAAAAATAAATATAAATAAATACAGTTTTAATGTAATTACTAAATCAGCTTGCAAACTTAGAAGAAAATATGTATGGTAATTTTGGTAAGTTCTAGGTAAATAAAACTCTACGTGTATGAAACGAAAGTCAGAACAAAATGCATGATTTATATATTTAAATGCACATAATTCAATATTACTGCAAGATAAATACATATGCATATCATTATTAATATACAAAAATAAATAAATATATGCACTTATAGATATAAATATATAGACATGTGCAAATATGTAGAAACACACATATGTGCAAACAAGTTAAATAGTTATATTAACATACACTTTTTATAAATTGGTTGTAAAATGAGTTCAAATGTACATATCCATAGGAAAGCCAAAAGACCAATTATCTTTTTTTCCCTTTTGAGTTGGAGTCTCACTCTGTCGCCCAGGCTGGAGTGCAGTGGCATGCTCACGGCCACCACAGCCTCTACCTGCTGGGCTTAGGTGATCCACCTCAGCCTTCCAAGTAACTGAAACTACAGGTGTGTGCTACCACACCCAGCTTATTTTTTTATTTGTTGTAGAGGTGATGATGGTCTTATTTCTTTTTGTTTCATTGTTCAGTATATCTCTTTGAGTAAATGTTGAAGATTGTAATAAATCCTCATCATATTTCCAGAACCTCTCCTTTACAGTGAAGGTTGCTTGGATATGAGCATTAGTTATCAGCTAAATGCAAATTAAAGCCAACATGTAATATAACCAACAAGTCCCAAAATATAATGGCTGAAATGGTTGACAGTATGTCTGACATATTCAAGTGTTGGTGAGGTTGTGGAATTAATAGAAATTTTTCATACCTTCATACTAGACCGGTGAACATTTTTATTGTTACATACACTTAAAAAAACTGTTTTCAGAAATCTATTAAAGCTTAACATGCTTTAACAAGCATACTCTAGGACTCAGCAAGTCTACTCTTATGTTCATGCTCAACCACAAAATATTATATATGATTACATAAACAAGGCATAATAATATGACTCTAGTAGCTCCAAATTGAAATCATCCAAAATATCCTTAACTTTGAAAAGAATAAACAAATTGAGGTTATTCACAGAATGGAATGCTGCACAACAATAAAACTAATCTACAAGGTCTGACAATTAAGTTTGCAAACTCATCCTGGAAAAAGTTCTACCTACCTCATTGCTGAATATCACTATGGTCAACCTTGAGGTATTCCCTTTGGGAAGCTATGCACTGATGCCAACACCTAGTCCACTCACCAAAGCAATTTTGGAACTCTTTTTCTGGAATGTCCATCAGAGCTGTCATTATATTACTCTTGGTACCTGAAGGTCACCAAAGTGTCTTCTATTCAATATTTCCTTTATCTTCCCATAAAGAAAAAAGTGATTGGGGGCCATTTCAGGTGAGTAGGGAGGGGGCTCCAATACAGTTATGTGTTTACAGGTTAAAAACTCCCTCACAGACTGTGCTGTGTGAGCTGGTCTATTGTCATTATGCAAGAGCTCCTTCAGGGTCATTTTTGCACACACCTTTCTTGTGTCAAGACTCAGCTAAAATTTATCTAATTGTTTCCCTAACAATGTTTATTTGACTGCTATGTTTTTCACAGTCAGCCTACAATTTTGACGTGAAATTTGACAAATTTTTGCAATATTTTCATCACTTCTGCTCATACTGGCCGTCCTGACTTCTCTTCATCACTGGAATTTTTTCTTCCCTCAGAAAAATATTGAATCCATTTGTACACTGTTGTTATCCTCATGGCATTATCCCCATAAACTTGGACTAACATATCCCTGATTTCACTCCCACTCTTGCCAAATTTGACAAGAACTTTAATGGTTGCTGTGCAAATTTTAAATACTTGATAAAGTACTATTTTTGATAAAGTAACGGTTCCAGCTTTGTACTTTTTTGGGTCAATTTTTAATTGACTTGCAGACATGATTTATATATTCAAGATTAAAGTCTATTGTTTGACATGATAAAAAATACACATAAAATACATTAATTAATTACTTTATATTCTGCTGTACATCTTCTCTAATCTGTTGATTTTATTTTAACTCTTTCACCATTGTCTTTTCATGCATACAAACTATTAATTTTAATATCTTTCAATTAATAACTTCTATAATTTCTGTGACTATAGTTATTACATCTTATATTTAAGAGACATGTTTTTCTATTCTGAGATCATGAAGTTAGTTTGTAGTGTTTACCAAAAGCTTTATTGTTTTATCTTAAACATTTAAATCTGCAGTCTTTCTGAAAAGGTGAGTAAGTGTGTATGTGTGTGGGGGGGCAGTGTCTGTGTGCATATGTGTGCATCCACACTGTTAGGTGAGAGTATTTGACAATTTATTTTTCTCTCATGGATATTCAATACATCCACCACATATCATTAAGAAGAACAAATTTTACTCTATGGCAATGCTTCATAATTTTCACAGATCATGTAGCCTATAAGTAGATCTATTTTTGAACTCTCCATTCAGTTAAGTTAGCCAATTTGTGTTCTTTGTGCCAATACTATACTGTATACTAAAGCTTCATAACATATATCATTTCTTAAGACAAATTCTCTCTCTTTATTTGCTTTCTTCAGGATTGTCTAGGCTATTACCATTAATGTTTATGCTGTTTCTGTTTCTACAAGTGGAAGGATGTATGTAAGTTTAATGTGATATTTTAAATAAATCAAATACAATTTCAGTCATATACTTTCTTCTGAAATTCAAACCATATTTGCTAACAAAAATCAGACAGAAAACTGATAGCTCACAAATTACTGAATAAAATGTAACCTATCATTTAATTATCTTCTAAATACTAGATATTTAACTGTTTTATATTATCATTTCATAGAAATATTTTTCTACAAAATGTGCAGCCAGTTGAAATATGTTACATTTTAAAAAAATAAACATTTAAAAACAAAAGTCCCCTTAATAGTACTAAATAGTAAGTAAGTGATCTGAATTATTGCAATAAGAAAAATATTATTTTGAGTGGAAATTTTAAGAAGTGTTTCACAATTAATACATTTAGCTATCTCTATATAGATTGCACGTTTTGGGGTGAATTATATTAACATTTTTCTTTTTTTGTAACATATTTATTTATTGTAGAGTTGTAGGGTAGGAGTGAGTATTTAATACATAAACAGGCTGCGTATAGGTGAATTTTGGGCTTCTAAGTGGCCCTCACTCACCTTGGTAGTGGACTAGGTACTCTATGTGTAGTCATATTCCATCCCCCACCAGCAGGGCCCAGCAGCTGTCGATCCTACTCTCCTGTTAATGTGCTAGTAGTGTTCAGAATCTCTGTCCTGTTCCATTGGTTTATGTGCCTATTCTTTTTTTTTTTTTTGAGTTGGAGTCTCACTCTGTCACCCAGACTGGAGTGCAGTGGCCGCTCCGGGCCACCGCAGCTTTGAACTGCTGGACTCTGGCGATCCTTCTGCCTCAGCCTTCCAATTAGCTGGAACTACAGGCGTGCATGCTACCACGCTCAGCTAATTTTTTGATTTATTGTAGAGATGAGGGCTCACCAAGTAGCCCAGGCAGGTCTCGAACTCACGGGCTCAGGCAATCCACTCACCTCAGTCTCCCAAAGTGCGGGATTACAGGCTGAGCCACCGAGCCAGTTTATGTGCCTATTCTTTCACCAAAACCATGCCATCATGGCTATTGTAGCCTTGTAATAAAGTTTAAAGTCTAGAAGTGAGATGCCTCCCACTTTGTTCTGTTGCTGAAGATTGTTTTGACTATCTGTGCTCTTTTTTGTTCCCATGTGAATTCCTGAATTGTTATTTCCAGGACTGTAAAAAGGATGTTGGTAATTTGATGGGTATTGCATTGAATATGTAGATTGCCTTGGGTGGAATGGACATCTTGATAATATTGATTCTTCCAATTCATGAGCATGAGATGTTTTTCCATTTGTTTGTGTCATACTTAATTTCTTTGAGCAATACTTTGTATTTCTCACTGTAAAAGTCTTTCACTTCTCTGGTTAGGTGAATTCCAAAGTATTTTATTTTTGTTTTTATGGCTGTTGTGAATGGGATTGTGTTTTTTATTTGGTTACCTGGCTGCTTTTTGTTGGCATATAAAAATTCACCTGTCTTTCCCAAGTGGCCCTCACTTGGGTTACATTTTGTAACCCAAGACTTTACCAAAGCTGTTTTTCAGTGTGAAGAGGCTCTTAACAGATTCCTTAAGGTTTTCTAGGTATAAAATCATATCTGCACAAACAGGGATAGCTTAACTCCTTTTCCAATTTGGATACATTCAACTTCCTTTTCTTACCTGATGACTCAGGCTAGGACTTTCAATACTATGTTGAATATGAGGGGTGAGAGAAGGCATTCTTTGCTTTCTGCAGGTTTTAGGGGAAATGCTTCCAGCTTCTGACCTTTGAGCAAAATATTGGCAGCATGTTCACCATGGATGTCCTCATTGTCTTGAGTAATGTTTCTTCTATGCTTAGTTGTTCAAGGGTTTTTATCAAAAAGAAATGCTGGATTTTGCCAAATGCTTTTTCTGCATCTGATGCGATAATCCTGTGGTTTTTGGTTTTACATCTGTTAACATGATTAATTATGTTTATGGTCTTGTGAATGCTGAACCAGCCTTGCATGCCAGGAATGAAACCCATTTGGTCATGGTGGATGATACTGAAATGTGTTGTTGGATCCAATTTGCTAGAATCTTGTTGAGAATTTTTGTGTCTATGTTCATCAAGATTGGCTTGTAATTCTCTTTTCTTGATGGGTCTTTGCCAGGTTTGGGTATCATGTTTGGGTATTTTATGAAGTTATCTTCATAAAATGAGTTAGAAAAAAAAAAATCTTGATTGCCTGGAATACTTTCGGTAGGACTGATATTAGGATCCTCTTTGTATGTCTTGTAGAATTCAGCTGGGATGACATCTGGTACAGGAATTTTTTTTGATGAGGAGATTTCTTATGACTATGTCAATTTCCTGGATTGTTATTGGTGTGTTGTGTGATGCCAGAAAATCGTCTATTTTCTTTAGCTATTCTAGTTTGTTTGCATACAGATAATCTTAGTAATCTGATAATTTTTTAAATTTCTTCAGGGTCAGTTGTGGCATCACATTTTTTTGTTTCTGATTGTATTTATTTAGACTTTCTCTCTCTCTCTCTCTCTCTCTCTCTCTTTCTCTCTCTCTCTCTCATCAATCTTTCCAGGGGTCCATCATCTTATATATCCTTTCAGAGAACAAGCTTTTTGTTTTGTTGAGCCTTTATATAATATGTTTGTCTTTTATATCCTGAAATTGTGACCCTATCTTAGTCATCTGGATTTTTCTACTGAAATTAGGATTTAGACAATCTTGTATTTCTAGCTCCCTTAGGTGTGAAGTTCGGTTGTTTACTGGTGATCTTTCTATTGTCTCAGTGTGCATGTGCAATGCTATGAATTTTCCTCCTGACACTGATTTCATAGCACTCAGAAATGCTGTGAAGATGTGTCTTTTTTGTTTGTTTCCAGGAATCTTTTTATTTCTGTATTGATTTCTGTGTTGATCCAGAAATCACTCAGTAGCATGTTGTTTAGTATCCATGTCTTTGTGTGTTTTGGAAGGATCTTGTGGGCGATGATATTTGTTTTTATTCCACTGAGATCTGAGAAGATGCATGGTATTAGTTTAGTCTTTTGAAATTTGTTCACACTATACTTATGCCTGAGAATGTGATCAATCTTGCAGTATGTTCTATGTGCTGATAAGTAGAATCTATACTCTGTAGTTGTTGGATGAAGTGTTCTGTAGATGTCTATTAAATCCAGTTGATTGAGTGTCAAGTTAAAGTTTCAGATCTCTGTGTGTTTTTTGTGTGTCTGTTTCTTTTGCTTTGATTGGCTTTGCTTTTTGCCTCTATGATCTGTCTGGGGCTGTTAGAGGGTACTGAGTGGGGTCCCCAACAATGATAGTGTAAGTTTCAATGTCCTTTCTTAGTTTACTTTGTAGTTCTTTTATAAAACTGGGTAACCCAGTGTTGGGTGCATATATGTTTAAGATGGATATGTCTTGCTGGTAGGTTAATCATTTTATCATTATATAGCATCCTTCTTTGTCTTGTTAAAAAAATTTTTATCACTTGAAGTCTGTTTTATCTGATATCAGAATAGCTACTCCTGCTTATATCTGTTTTCCATTTGCCTGAAAGGTCATTTTCCAGCCTTTAACTCTGAGTCTGTGGGTGTCCTTTACAGTTAGATGGGTTTCCTGGAGGCAACAGAGTGTTGGATCATGCTTCTTTTTCCAGTTTGCCACTATACCTTTCCATTCATGCTCAAGTTAGTTATTAAAAATGTGAGAGCTTATTCCTGTGATAGAGGTCTTAAGGGATTGCTTTGCTTCCTTTTTGTTTTTGTATTTATAAATGTGTGTTTTCATTTTTGTGAATGATCTGTATGCTCTGTTAGCTTTGTGCTTGCCTGATTATTCTTTTGTTTCTGTGTTGAACTTCTTCTTATGCATCTCCCGGAGGACTGATCTGGCAGTGGCATATTCTATTGGGAATGACTATCTGAGAAGGATTTTAATTCACTGTCACCAATAAAGCTTAGCTTCATGGGGTAGAGAATTCTTAACTGAAAGTGTTAAAAATGTATCTCCAGTCCCTTCTGATTTGTAGTGTCTCTGAAGATAACTTGAGAAACTCAATGAGTTTTCCTTGGTAGATGAGCTGAATTTTCTCTCTTTCTGTCTTTAGAATTTTTTCTTTCTTGATTATTTTTGAAGGTAGATTACTATGTGTCTTGGGGTTGGTCTTCTCCTATGATACCTGTGGGCTTCTCTGAATCTCTTGCATTGAATGGTCATCTCTCTAGAAAGATGTGATAAGTTTTTCTGGACGACCTCATAAAACACTTGCTCCATGGTGCTCTGAGTTTTCCCTTCTGCTTCAGAGATACAAATCAGGTCTAGATTTGGATTCTTGACATAGTCCCACGACTCTCAGAGGCTTTGCTCATTCTTTGTTAGTTTTTTTCTATGTCTTTGAGAGACTGGGTTAGTTCCATATTTTGGTCTTGAAGCTCTGAGGTTCTTTCCTCTGCCTGATATATCTTGTTCCCAATGTTTGTTGTTGTGCTTTTACATTCCAGGAGGAAGTTCCTTGTTTCCAGTATTTCAGAATGGGCTTTTCTGAAATTGGCCAGCTCTGCTTTTACTTTCTGTATGACTTCAATCTGAGCTCTTGAAAGGTAGTGAGCATCTGCCATCAAAGAATTCAACCTGTGGACATGGAAGGCCAGCAAGAGATTCTTTCTGTTCTGGGGGTGGGTGTTTGGCTAGTATTTGGTGGTGGCAGGTGCCAGGTAAGTGTAATCTTCAGGTGAGTTTTTCTGACCTGAAAGCAAGCTGCCCCACTCTGCTGGTGAAAGGCACATGCTCAGGGGCTGTCAGGTTCTGGGGTTATTTCCTGTTCCACTTGGGTTTTGGTCACCTGCCACTCTATCCTTACCAGCACTCCTCCCACATGGCAACAGTGACTCACATGTGGCTACAAGGATTGGAACTTACCCAGAACAAGTCAGAAGTAGTCACCTCCTCTCACACACAGGGCAGGGCTTAATTTCCTTTGTGAGTCTGGTGCATGGTGGAGGATGACACACTTAGATTCTAACATCTGCCTTCACAGTACTATGCTTTCTGGTCTTTATGTATTCAAACAGACCTCTGCTGGATGCAGGGTGCTTCTTCCATCCAAAATGCTTCAGAGTGACTACATTTATCAGCAGCTGTTTCTCTACTCTCTGCCTCACTCAGAGAGAGAGGTGCCAGTCTGCACCTCCACAGTGACCATCTTGGAACTTTCTCAACCTTTTTCTAAACTAAAATAATTATCTGATTTCTTTTAAAGGAAAAACAATTACTCTTCTTCCTTTATTTATTTTTACTTTTCCTGAGATCAGCTGAGCCACTGGAATTGTTGGCATGGTCCACAGAGGCATCTGCAGACCATTGTGAATGACATCATCTGCTATTCTTATTTTTGTTAAGAAGTTAGCCAAAAGTTTGTTCTATGCTTCTTATATGTTAAACCTGTTTTGCCATGTGTATACTCTGTGTAAGGCTGCCTCTTCTCCTAATTGGTTGTAGGAATTTATTTTACACAACACATCAATAGTGCAACATTAAAAATAGTTTTTCAGGGTTTTTATTATATCAATTTACTTAATTATCTTATGAGTGGGTAATTTTTTAAAACCCCTTGTTAATAGCCCTCATTGCTTTCTTATTTGGGACATGGTAAAAGATAGATAACCTTCTAAATTAGGCAGAACAATAGCTACCCAAAGATTTCAGCAACCTAATACCCAGAACCTATGAATATATTACCTTGTATTGAATAATTAATTATGTAGAGGTGATAAATAGTATGTACATCAAGATAGAGAGTTTATCTTGGATTATCCAGGCCAGAACAATCTAATCACATAAGCACTTAACAAAACACATGATTTGCAGAAAAAGAGAAGAGTAAGATGAGGAGGAGGAGGAAAAGGAAAAAGAGGAGGAGGGGGAGAAAATGGAGATGGAAGAAGGGCACCACAAGTCAAAAAATGCCAGTGCATCCAAAAGCTGGAAATGCAAGGAAAGAGTTTCTCCCTTAAAACTTCAAATATGGCCCTGCTGAGACCCTGAAATTAAACTGCCATATTTAGGTCAAAATTCTGATCTACAAAAGTTTAAGAGAATACATTTTTGTTGTTTCAAGTTTGTGGTAATTTGTTACAACAGCATAGGAAACTAATACATTTTCTATCTTAAATCTGACACAATTAGTTATATTTACTCATTGAACATACAACTTCCTGTCAAGTTGAAGAGATTGAAATATAGAAACTGACTCCTAGTTTTTTGTTTGTTTGTTTGTTTTTTATCCCAGGCCCTTGTGTATAGGTTATAAATAAACATTTTTGAATGCATAAATGCATGTATTAGTCTAGATAGACTTGATCATCCAACTTTGTAGCCAATACTCAGCCATGTATTTGTTTTTACCTACTCCAGAAGAAGCAGGACCCCTCTACCAGCCTCAGAAAGAATAATAAAGAAAGCTTTTGCAATGCCTTGAAAGAAAGACCACAATTTCTTTTAATATTGAGTGAGAGTATCTTATAGTCCTATTAATTCTGTTAATGCCCAGTTATTTGGAAAGAGTGCATGCTTGATGACTGGCAGTAGCAATAGCTGAAATACAAGAACACCTTGTACAAAGGGCTAAGAAAATGAGAAAGGACTCTGGTTCTAAGGATCATGAGAAAAGAAAACTCTGTAGTCTCAAGGGCATCGGAAAAGAAACACTTTTGAATTATTAAATGTGAATGTTAGTTACAAATGTTGCTGTTTGCTAAAATTTCAAAAAGTGCTTAATCAAAACTTGATGAACATAATAAAATTTCATAGAATGTGAGACAATTTTTGATAGCCAATAGAGGAACAAAGATAAGCATGATTTTGTTTAGCGTCCATGTTTTTATTGAACCAACATAGTATAATTTGCCAGTTATTCTACAATAAATTTGGATAATTATGTGAAGCGGTGCTTGCTACCTCAACTAAAAAAGTACCTCAGTTATCTTGTATACAAGACAATAATTATAAAAATATGTTAGTCTAGAATTTTCCCTTTCTAACACAACATCTCACTTAACTTCGTGTGTGCATGTGTGCACACGTGCGTATGTGCAGGTGAATGTGTGTAGAGAGAGAAAGAGAAAGAGGGAAAAAGAGAAAGAGGGAGAGAGGGAGACAAATTAGTCTATTAGCATGAACTTTGAGTAATTAATATATGTGTTAAATTAATATATAACTAGCATATATTATTGTAAGAAATAGATAATTAATATGTATATGTAATTCTATCAACATTAATATGTGGAACTATGTGCATAAATGGGTCAGCTTGTCAATCAAAAGGATAATTAGTGTATGGGAAAATTGATAGATTTTTTCTATGCCAGTGATTCCAGTTATTTAAAATAAACACATAACAACATCACTAATAACTGGGAAGAAAATGAAAATGTCACTCTTTATGTAACTAAACATATGAGTTTCAATTAGAAAAATATTGTACTTTCACAGCAAAAATAATTCATATATATTTTGAGCAAAATACCTATCAAATACTATTATATATTCAAAACTCTTTGAAGATCCTAAAGCAAAAGTATCTTAAATGGTTCTTATTATAAGGCTTACAACAGTTTAGAAATAATAGCATAGCATATAGCAATGTTAGAAAACAAAGCATGTTGGTGTAAAATACAATGCTAAGCATTATCTTGAATACTGTAAGTTTAGCAAGATTCAGGCAGAGAGAGAGATCACAGAGATCAGAATAACTAATATTTCTAGTAATTTGACATATGTATTTGAGTGTAAATACCTTATATGTCAAAAGTTTGCCTGAATGTAAATACCATATATGTTAAAAGTTAGTCCTATCTTTTTCTTAAAAATCTCCTATTGCAAAAAGGTACTGTATTCAATATAGATTTACTTTAAATTTATTTTTTTTGTAATGCAAGGTGGAAGAGACAGTAAAAAAAAAACAAAACTTAGGTATTTGAAAATTTTAAATGACCTAGAAAATTGTAAATCCGTCCCTTTACTTTTCTTTTCTTATTAAACAACTCAAAATTTATCTTTTACCTTTTATTTCAGAATTTTAATTCTTGTTTTTTTTTTGAGTTGGAGTCTCACTCTGTCACCCAGACTGGAGTGCAGTGGCCGTTCCCGGCCACTGTAGCCTCGACCTGCTGGGCTCTGGCAATCCTTCCGCCTCAGCCTTCCAAGTAGCTGGAACTACAGGTGTGTGCTACCACACCTGGTTAAATTAGAATTTTAATTCTTAGACGAAGCAAACAAGAAAACAATGAAATAAAGATTTAGTTATATCTTTGAATAAAAAATAGTAACTCTGGCTTGGAATAGTTATTACATTTTAGGTTGGAGTTAGAAACAAACTAAAATTGTCTATCCTTCTAATTTATATATAGAGTAAGAACTAAGTAGATCTCAAAATTAACCTTTCGGATATGATGGCTGTAAAGGGGAGATAAAATTTCTGATTGATTTGTGACATAAAAAGGACCATTTTCATATAATCTGTAACTGAGAAGTTGTTAGATCTTAATAGATTTATTTACATAATTTATGTAGCATATTTTATTATTAATATTTGTTTAAAAATTTACACATGTTCAAATAATGGTCTTAAAGTTTTATTTTCTCTTTTAATTTTATGATTCATAAATGGCTTGCTATAAAAATAAAAAAGGAAAGAAAGAAGAAAAGAATGGTTCAAATATATGACTTGCTTAGATTTTTTTCCCACTGCCCTGCTGCCCTACCTTATTCTTCTAAACTCATAATTCTGGTAAGCCAATAGTCAAGAGCTCCGAGAGAATAAGTGTATTTCATTATTAAAACATACTATAAGCCAGGCTCAGCCTGTAGTCCCATGCCTTGGGAGGCTGAGATGAGTGGATTGCCTGAGCCCGCGGGTTCAAGACCCGCCTGGGCAACTTGGCGAGACCTCATCTCTACAACAAATTAAAAAAATTAGCCCAGCGTGGTAGCGCGCGCCTGTAATTCCAGCGACTTGGAAGGCTGAGGCGGAAGGATCGCCGGAGCCCAGCAGGTCGAGGCTGCGGTGGCCGGGAGCAGCCACTGCACTCCAGTCTGGGTGACAGAGTGAGACTCCAACTCAAACAAAACAAAACAAAACAAAACAGCAACAAAAAAACCATATTATATACATCACTATCTTTTCTCCTTTCGCCTATGGTCAGAGTAAAAATAAAAATGCATATCCTTTCAGGGAGGCAATGATCTTTCTTGAAATGAAAGTTCCTGACAATGCAATAGTTTCTTCTCTGACTTTAAAAACCTTAGTCCTTAGTAAGAACAACATTGTGTCAATGCCTTTGATTCTTTTTTTTTTTTTTTTTGAGTTGGAGTCTCACTCTGTCGCCCAGACTGGAGTGCAGTGGCCGCTCCCGGCCACTGCAACCTCGACCTGCTGGGCTCCGAATATCCTTCCGCCTCAGCCTTCCGAGTAGCTGGAACTACAGGCGCGCACTACCACGCCCGGCTAATTTTTGATTTATTGTAGAGATGAGGTCTCGCCAAGTTGCCCAGGCGGATCTCGAACCCGCGGGCTCAGGCAATCCACTCACCTCAGTCTCCCAAAGGCGCGGGATTACAGGCTGAGCCACCGAGCCCGGCCGCATAAACATTTTCAAATTTGTTTACCCTCCAATTACTACCATAATTTCTTTAGATAT
>CAUYQG010035085.1:0-34224 GCA_963574415.1 Tarsius wallacei | reverse complement strand
GAGTTTCTTTGCCATCTATATTCTGAATTCTATATCTGTTATTTTGACCACTTCATTCTGATTAGAGTTTATTACTGGAGAGCTGGTGTGATGCTTTAAAGGTAACATAACACACTGACTTTTTGTGTTGCTGGAGTTCTTGTACTAGTTCCCTTTCATCTAATGCAATGGACACTTCTTTTGAATTTCCAATTTTTTGGGTGGAGCTTTTTGAATTTTCTTTTTCTCCCTTTCTGAGTATGACTGTGGTATATATCGTTTATGGTCAATTGGCTTTGTTTCAGGATGCTTTCAGAGGGATCTGGCTCCTTGTGGATTCCTTGGTTACAGATAGGTGTGATGACTCAATGTTTTCTGTAGTGATGAATTTTTTTTCGGAGGTGTATTTCAGGCTGCAATCCAGTAGATGGCACTTAAGAGTAAGAGCCCACAGTTAGGCTCATTTCTCTTTGTGTTGCCTGCCAAGGGCCAGCACACAACATACACACACACACACACACACACACACACACACACACATGCACACACACACACGTGCACACACACAGAGTTGACTTTGGAGGGTTGGAGCTTCTGGAGAAGTGTAAGCACTGGCTTCTTTCTGTGCAGCTTACCAGGCTGCAGCAGGAAGAGCCGATACAGTGTTTGGAATTGTGCACAGGACTTTTGAGAAAGGCCTGTCTCACGGAAGGAGACAGATCCTTCTTTGTGTCCATTTTCAGACTTTGGTGTTACGTTCCTCAACAACTGGGGCCACACTTGCTCTCCCTTTGTTTCTAGGGGGACTTTAGTGAGTTGTACTCTCTTGTCCTTTAGGGGTGGCCCACACCAAGGGCCAGGTCTCCAGTGTACCCACTATTCCTCCAGGCCCCTGCAGACCCCTCTACTTGCCAGAGACGATGCAGGCTTTGGGGAAGTCTCAATGTATTTTGGTGGTGTGGTAGTTCTGGTCATATGATCACCAATCAGAACAGCGTGCCCACAGCTGGGTAACCAATATGACACCATCCTTCTCAGCCTGGACCTGGGAGGAAGGACTGGCACAATTGCACAGCAGGTCATCCAATTCTCCATTCCCAGGGAGATCTCCCACTGCCACTGACAGTGTAGCCCTGGAGCTCAGGAGCAGAGGGGCAGTGTTGCCCTGGAGCTCAGGAGCATAGGGGCTCCCAACTGTTTAGGAATCAGCAGATTGTTAGACAGCTGAGGCGAGCAAGAAGACACTCCTACCCACTGTCTCCAGCTGAGCTCCTTGAGGGTCAATCTCAGCCTGATTCTTGCTGTTTTCCTTTTCTTTTTGTGCCCCAGCCCTCTCATATGGGTGCTATGGTGGTTCCAGTTTCCTCTTCCTCCTTTTTCCACTCAAAACTTGGGCATTTACCAGCAAATTCAATCTCCTCTTTGAGGAGAACTGGCATGTTATGCCCTTAGTCACCCATTTTGAGAAACCTGCCTCCACTTTTATGTTACAAAGGCGACTTCTTTTCTTAAATCTCATGAACAAACCTCTACTTGTTTTAAATTTTCCTTCTGCAACTTTCTCATCTCTGTCAGCCATCACAAATTTCAGAAAGTTAGGGCCTTGCTCTGGATCAGGTTTTGTCTTAAGGGATACTTGTGGCTGGTTTGATCTTCTATCCAGATGATAAAAACTTTCTCCAAATCAGTTATAAGGCAGTTTTACTTTCTTGTCATTTGTGAGTTCACCAGAATATCACATCTAATTTCCTTTAAGACCTTTCCCTTTGTATTCATAACTTGGCTATTTGCTGCAAGAAGCCTACTTTTCAGCTTCTTTCAATTTTTGACATGTCTTCCTCACTAAGCTTAATCGTTTCTAGCTTTTGATTTAAAGTGAGAGATGTGTGACTTTTCCTTTCGCTTAAACACCTAGTGGAAATTGTAAGGCTATTAGTTAGCCTAATTTCAATATTGTTGTGTCTTAGAAAGTAGGAAGGCCCAAGGAGAAGGAGAGAGACATGTGAATGACCAGTCTTTGGAGCAGTCAGGTCATGTACCACATTCATCAGTAAGGTTTGCCATCTTATATGGGTGTGCTTTGTGGCATTTCAAAACAAATACAGTGGTAACATCAAAGATTACAGATCACCATAACAGATATAATAATAATAAAGTTTGAAATTTTGCGAGAATTGCTAAATTGTGGCACAGCAACACAAAGTGAGTTATGCTGTTTGAAAAATGATACCCACAGATTTACTCAAGGCAAGTGTCGCCACAAACCTTCAATTAGTTAAAAAAAAAAAGCAATATCTGCTAGGTGCAATAAAGCAAAGTGTACTAAAATGAAGTATGCTTGTATATACACACATTACTATGAATCCTTTTGTTGAGTCTGCCCAAATATGCTCTTGTATGTATTTTGTGAGATTTAAACCTAAGTATTTTATTTTTTGAGTGCTAATGTAAATGGTAATTTCAAGTTTAATTTATTATCTATATATAAGAAAAAAAATTTTTTTGTATTAGCCTTGTACAAGGGAAACCCAGAAAAACTGGAATTATATTTTGGAGGACGGGCATAGCAGGTTTCCCTCTCTAGGTAAGTGTTCTAGGAACCCATTGGCATTAGTGCACCAGCTAGCATTGTTGTGAAAGGCTGTGTTCAGCTTCCAAGAATTTTTTTTTTTTTTTTGGAGATTCTTTTATTGCATTTGCCCATTTAATGATAGGTGATTTATGAGCCCACTTGCTCACACCATGCTGAGTATTCAGTAGTTTTTGACCAAAAACAGCCTGACCCACCCACTTGCCTATTCATTTGATCTCATCCTGAGCTACTTTTGTTTAGTTTCCCCAGATGAAAAAGTCTTCAAGGGGAAGCATTTGCAAATGTGGGAGAGGTGAAACAAAAATGGCAGAACACTAAAAAAGCATCAAAATTGACAAGGCCAAAAAGTGTTTTGAGCAGTGGAAAAACCTTCTGGGTAGGTATATTGCATCAAATGGAGATAACTTTGAAGGTGACTGAAGTTTAAACATGTAAGAATAAATACACAATTTTTTATCAATAAATTCTGGGTTTTATTGGGTTTCCCCTTGTATCTGGCAACTTTGCTATAATTGCTTATTAGTTACAGGTGTTTTTTTGTCAACTATTTGGGGTATTTTACAGGGATAATCATGTGATCTGTGAAGAAATAAAATTGTATTTGTATCCAAACTGTATATTTTTATTTCCTTTTTTGATGTGGTTTTATTGAATTATCTAGGACTTCCAGTACAATTTTTTTTATATATATATATAATATTTTTTTATTGTAATATTGAGGGGTACAGTTTAGGGTTAGGTACACAAATATGTCTCATTCAGGCACCCTTGTTAATAAGAAGCGTCCCCCCATCCCCAGACAGGTATTTACTGCCATTAATATCTTCCCCTATCCCTCTCCCCCCATAGTTTCCCACCACTGTCAGTCATTTTCTTGTGGTAATACGTTGGATGATCCAGGTCTAAATACTGCTTCACTGAGCCATGTTATTGTTTTCTCTTTTACCCCCAGACTTACTTTTTATGGGTTGTGAGTTTCCCACCACTTCTTGGCTTCAGACCAAAACACTAATATTTTATGAATGTCATCAATCAATCAGAAGTTCTTACCTATGTGTTTCCTGTCTTTGGCTGTCTCCTTCTATACTCATATGTGGCTGGCTTTCTGGAAGCGACTTTTTCCTCATTAAAGAAGATTGAAGTTTTCTAGAATTTAATTTTTAGCTACTTCTTGTTCTGAAACCTGAAAATTCTAGAAGGCTTATTCCTGAGTAATCTTCATTACTTGTAGATTTCAATTTGTATGTTTGATTAATTAGCTTATTACTGATATGAGGTGGCAGAGTCTGTGTTTATTTTAAATAAACTCGGTTTTTTGTCTTCTGATAAATAAAATTTAACTATAGATATATATAACTAGCACCTCTACATTTATTCCCAAGTATGCTTATAGATTTATTCTTAGAATATTTGGCTTAAAAGTTTATAAAACTGATTCATGAAAGTCAACATGTATATTTGTAATACAAATGATATTTATATTGTGATAACTATGAGAAAATGAATTACCTCTTCACAAACTTGAGATAATCCATTTTTATTGCCTACGTCATTTGAACATATCCATATGGTACTAGATAAGAATAGCAGCTTGTTCAGTACAAGAATGACTATACCTAGAAAGACTTCATTTTATTTTATCTTGGGTAAACAATACATATTTAGAGACATATTTTATTATATATGAGAAAATTTTAGTAGAGCCCTTTATGTTTAGGCTTCTGAGTTATTAAAAGAATGAAAACAATAGTTGTATCTTCTCTAACATCATAAACTAATTAAACCAAAATGAGTATGCTATAATTACATGTATAATCCTCTTGCTCCCTACACCCCCATTTTTGGTTGGTATTTAAAGTAAAACTGAGACAAACAGCTGTTGGATTGGATTGTCTACTTTGGTATTTTATTCTTTTTCTCCTGAGTGAATACAGTCTAAGTTTAATGCAATCCAATATTCATTTTAGTGCCTGCTGTGGATGGGGAAATAGACTTGGCAGGGGAAGCTCAGGAGCTCAAGATAAGGTCACTGTGCCTCAAGAGAGAGCTCATTGTTCAATATGTAGACAAGTAAAACCTGTACAAAATCAGACAGGTGAATCTTTTGGCAGGGAAAATACCAAACATATTCTAAACCCAAACTTAAATTATTTTTGGAATATATGTTCTTGCTTTCTCTGCTAGCATTGTTACTCATCAGGAAACTGTTTTGGGGCAGATATTAAACCACTTTCTGGGATTACAGCTGGATGAAAAGATCAACATAATCCTTTTTTACCTTATCAGGAAAGACAGCTACTAAACAAGTGTTTACAGTGTCAAGACCCAGAAGTATTAGATACTAAGGATATATGCTTTTATAGTATGGAAGAACCGACTCTATAATATTTAAATAAAATACCATTACAACAAATCTTTATGAGAAGAAAGAGTACTCATTACATAGGCCATATTATAGGCATTCCATAGGACAATAAAGCATATAATAACAAGATATAACTGATTAAGTTATCACTGATCAAAATAACTGAGCTTTTCAGGCCAGGCTTGGTGACTCAGCCTGTAATCCCAGCACTTTGGGAGGCTGAGGTGAGTGGATTGCCTGAGCCCGCGGATTGGAGACTAACCCCGGGCAACTTGGTGAGACCTCGACTCTACAATAAATAAATAAAAAATTAGCCGGGCGAGGTAGCATGTGCCTGTAGTTCCAGCTCCTTGGAAGGCTGAGATGGAAGGATGGTCAGAGCCCAGCGGGTTGATGCTGGGTTTGCCGTGAGCGTGCCACTGTGCTCCAGCCTAGGTGACGGAGTGAGACTCCAACTCAAAAAAATAAAAAATTTAAAAAGTTAAAAATCGAGCTTTTCATGTAACACTTCTACAAGCTTTTTTCCATCATAAAATTCTTACAGTTTGTCAGTGGTGAACCATAGCTTTCAGAATAAGGTTAAACTTTTCTGCTTAACACAGGAGGCCATCAAGGATGTCTTTTTTTCTTGATTCATCTCTTTGACTTCATATCCGTCCTCTCATACCCTCCTTGAAATGCTAAACTACCTTTCCATTAACTCATAATGTTGTCATACCACTCTCCGGGACCACGTGCTGTTTATTTACTGAGTGTTATTCACTCCACTTATTTTTCAGGACTAAGCACTATGTCCTCTGTGAAATCACCCAAACGTTACCAGTTTGATTTAAATATTCCTCTTCTGTTTCTCATCATACTCTGGGCAATTTTTTTTAAGCTCTTACACTGTTTTGTTGGCTTACTTCCATATATCATATGCTTTTTAAATTGTGACTGTGTCTTATCTGACTTTGTATCTTCAAAACTTTGTCCATCCTTGGCATGTAGTAGATACTCAATTAATACCATGTGGATGACTGGTTAGATGGATAAATAAATAGATGATGATTTTTCATTTTCTATATCAAATGTGTAGAAAGAATAGAAATTAAATGTAATGGACTGAGTTTACCTTACTTTATGATTTACAATGTAAATAGAACTTTTCTCAATATCCAGATAACTCTAAAATAATGTAAGTCATATAGATCTAAGTTTTAGCGAGAAATACAGAGCTAACTGCAGATTCAATTTTTTATGAAATATTTTATGTAGAACTATTAGGTGATAAGGTCTGATTGGATATAATTCACCTTCCAGGGAGCTCAAAGTTCTTTCTACCAGCTTTTACTATAGAGAAACTAGTTATCACTACTATTTCCACCTAGGTCCTGCACCAAGGGAACCTACATAGGAAATATATATATTATCATTATTACAAGATGTGTAGATACTCTACAATGAAACTTTATTTTATTTTCCAGTAATGCTAGTCTTTTTTCATTTCAGTGAATCTGAAAAATTGAGTTTTAACATGTCAAGCTCCTATAGATAAAATTGTTTGGAAAAAAAAAAGCAGTAGTATATGTCATTAAATTATCATGTAATAACTGAAGATATAAAGATTTATGGAATAATTTAGAAAGTACTTTTTATATTGACATTGTTATTTATTTTGTGTCTTATAGCATTATTTTTCATATCATCAAATACATTCAAAGGAACATATTGTCTGCAACGTGTAGGCTTGGCATAGGATTTTTCTACACTAAAACTTTGCAATGATATTGGTTAATTGGTAGATTGCAGGCACCTTTCTAACCTTCTTTTTAGTGGGTGTGGAAGGGTCTATTTGTAAGAGATATTTCTACTGACAGAATTTTATCTTTTTCTCCTGGAATCTCAACAGCAATTCCCATGTTAGAGGCATCCCCAGAAAGCTCGTCAAAGGATTTCCACCCACACTCTGAATATCTAGCAGGGCTTTACCCATTTTTTTTCCCTTATTAATGTAGTAGCATACACATTATGGGGAAAAATAGAATAAAAGCTAGTCTAGGCTTGGAATTTCAAAAAGTTATCTACCTGTATACAAGGAATTGAAGTGGAAACCAAAATTAGTCCTTATTTCTTATTATAGCCTTAATAACAATCTAAATTTCTCACATTAAGGAATCACATCTAATTTCTTGAATATGGTCTTATTTTGAGTGACTTGAAATATACATTTATATTCTCTTTACACAGCCATAAAGAAGGACAAAATTATGGATTTCACAGCAACTTGGATGGATTTAGAGTTTATAATAATCAGTGATCTACCACAGAAGCAAAGAACTGAGTACTACATGTTCTCACTCATAAGCTGACCCTGAACATTTACCATAATACTGTAAGAAAGGGATTGTCAGTAGCCGGAAACTGCCGGGGTTGGGGGAGCACATAACTGATCTCAAACCAGGCAAAGTGGGGACCAGAGGGAGGCCCAATCTTTACCTGTACAGTGACTACTTGTATACCTAATCCTGAATTGTACCTCACATCTTTAAAATAAAAAAATTTTTTAAAGAAATGTAAAAAAAAAAAAATGTACATTTATATTCTTAAATGCAATGAATATAGGTGCCAAAAAGGGAGCACATTAAAAAATTGGAATTCTCCTTGTACCTAATTTTTGGGCACAAAATATTTGCTGCTTAAATTATATAGATAGTAATTATTAAATGAAGATGAAACCTTTCAATAGTAATACTAATAGTATTATTTAGAAAAAAAATGTGGTACATATACACAATGGAATATTATGCAGCCATGAAGAACGACAAATATATGGACTTTGCAGCAACCTGGATGGATTTGGAGTCGATCATACTCAGTGATTTGTCACAGAAACAAAGAACAGAGTTCCATATGTTCTCACTCATAAGAGGACCTTGAAAAATTATAATGCTATAAGAAAGCAATTGGCAGTAATGGGAAACTGTTTGAGGGTGGTGTTGGCAGTTGAGGGAAACTGCTAGGGGAGGGAGGGGCATACCTCATTAACAGGGGTACCTGCATGAACAAGGTTTGTATACCTAACCCTGAATTGTACCCCACATCTTTATAATAAAAATTAAAAGAAAAAAAAAAAGAAAAAGGAACCTTTGAGAAAAGGAACCCGCTATTGGTGGGGATCTAAATTGATACAACCATTATGGAAAATAGTATGGAAGTTCCTTTAAAATTAAAAACAGAATTACCATATGATCCAGCCGTCCTACTTCTGGGTCTATATCTAAAGGAATTGAAACCAGGATTGAGAAGAGAAATCTGTGCTCCCCTGTTCATTGTGGCATTTTTCATGGCAGATATGGAAACAACCTAAATGTCTGTCGACAGATAATAAAGAAAAACACACACACACACATACAATGAGATATTATCAACCTTAAAAAAAGGAAATTCTGTCATTTGACACAACATGAATGGAATTGGTGGACATTATGATAAGTGAAATAAAAGAGAAATACTGCATGATCTCGTGGATTTGTAAACTTTTAAAAAAATTTTAAATTGACATAAAATTGCATGTATTTATTAGGTACAATATGATAACTATTTTTACATACTACTTTTTAAAATAGCATGCTGTTTTGAAATATATATACATTGTGGAATGGGTAAATATAGCTAAATAACATATGCATTACTTCACAAAGTTATTTTATGGTGAGAAAATTTAAAATCCACTCTCTTAGGATTTCTCTTATTTTTTTATTTTTATTTATTATTTTTTTAATTTTTACTCATAGATGCAGAGAGTAGGGTGATTGTTGCCAAAGGCTGGGGAGAGAGAGAAATGGGGTGATGTTTGGGGTACAGAGTTTCTGTTTTACAAGATGAATAAGTTCTAGAGATAAAATGTACAACTTGGTGAGGATAGTTAACAATACTGTATTGCATGCTTCAAATTTGTTAAGAAGATATTTACTTGTTAAAATAAATCTCAACATATATACACAAACCTGGTAACTATATAGAGATGATAGATGTGTTAGTTAGCTGGGATGTGGTGATCATTTCACAATTCGTATATATATCAAAGTGGTATGCCTTAAATGTCTATAATTTTTATACTTCAATGATATCTTAATAAAGTTGTCAAAAATTTACAAAAAAAGAAATAATTAATATAATTGTATGACAATCAAAAAAGTTATGTTTAAGATAGTTTTGCTCATATATATTATTTCAGTATTAAATTTCTTCATCCAACTAAACCATGAACTCTTTTTTATTTTCTGCCTTGTGTGGCATCCAAATAATCATGTATAGACCGTGGCTATTTTTTTTTTTTTTTGAGTTGGAGTCTCACTCTGTCACCCAGGCTGAAGTGCAGTGGACGGGCGGCCACTGCAGCCTTGACCTGCTGGGCTCCGGCGATCCTTCCACCTCAGTCTTCCAAGTAGCTGGAACTACAGGCATGCGCTACCACACCCAGCTAATTTTTTATTTATTGTGGAGATGAAGTCTCGCCAAGTTGCCCAGGCAGGTCTCTAACCTGCAGGCTCAGGCAATTCACTCACCTCAGCCTCCCAAAGCACGGGATTACAGGCCGAGCCACTGAACCCAGTCTATTTCTTTGAATTTAACGGAAAGAAGTCTCTTTGGAATACAAGACTACTCTCAGTTTTCTCTCTTAACTTTCTGACTTGGGGCAAGTGACTCTATGCCTCAGTCACTTCATCTTCTTTGTGGTGGGTAAGGTATAAGTAATAATAATTAATTATTTACATAAATGCTAATTGTTGTTACTGTAACAATCACTTCCTCTGCTGTTTTTAATTTGGAGTCAGTTACCCAGCGAACATCCAAGTACGAATGTGTGAGTGGTGAGGATGACTTCTCCCTACGTAGTTATTTCATTATTTGTCTGTTCTCACTATTTTTAATTCCTCTTCTTTCATTCCTTTTAGACTCGCCCAAACAAGGTTTTCAGTTGCCCCACCCCACAACACTATCCAAATTTCTCTTGTGAAAGACTCCAGTGACAGCCACAGGGCCAAATTCAATGGTCAGTTCTCATTACTTATCTTATATAAACTGTTAGCATCATGTGACATAATTGACCATATGCTTTTTCTTCAAACTGCTTTATTTGAATTCTTTGGTTTTTTTCCTCCTTGGGACTGTTCCTTCTCAAGCTCCTTTACAGATTCTTCTCCTTCTCTTAATATTTGTTCTTCTCAGGGTTCATTCTACAGGCCCCTTTTCTATTTTCACGCATACTCTCAGTAATCTTACCTAGTCTCAGAGCTTTAAAAACTCTACACATTGATGACTCCCATGTTTTTTATCCTCAGCCATATACATCCAACTGCTTAGTTAACATTCCCACTTAGCTTGCTAACAGAAATCTCAGATCTAACATGTCCAAACAAAGCTCTTGATCTTTTCCTTAAAACTTGCTTTGCCCTGAGTCCAACCCATCTGTTAAGGGCAATTCTGTTTTTCTCTGAGCTTGGGCAAAACAAGATAATTTTTAGAAATAAATTTTAAAATATATACTTTGTCTTTTTTATATGCCAGTACAATCCTATTGGAAATCCCATTAACTCTACCTTCAAAATGTACATGAAATCTGATGCCTACACAGGACCTTACAAATAACACCCTGGTCCAGATTACCACCATTTCCCTCCTGAATTTTTGCCTATTTACTTGTCTTCCTGCTTCTGCCATTAAAATGCCTCTATAGTCTATTCTTAGCACCAGACAAGTCATCCTTTTTGAAAGCAGATTTGATTATGTCACTCCTCTGCTGTATGCACCTCTGCATTTTTACTCCATTGTAACCCCACCAGCCTCCCAGCCTTCTTGCTGCTTCAAACATGCTTGCACCTCCAAGCCATTTCCTCTTCCCAGAAGCTATGGCCCATCCCTTCATTTCTTTCAGATCTCTGCTGTCTTCTGCCAGACATTTTAATGTAAAGTAGCAAATTTCTATCTTAACCCCAGTATTTTGTAAATCCTTACCTTTGATTTAAGTTTTCTCCACAGCATTATCACCTTTTGACATACTACGTAATTATTGTAAATAATGATTGCTAGTATATTGTCCTTATACTTCAGCTAGGCTATAACTACCATGAAAGCATGAACATTTTTTTTCTTACTGATATAGATCTAATGCCTTTAACAGTGCCTAGCACATAGTAAGCTATCAATAAATATTTGTTGAAGGAATAAAGGAATCAGTCAGTCATCAAACATAGCAAGTAAAATAGTAGAAGAGATAACTATGATCCATTGAATTATGAGTGATACAATTACAAATACTCTTTAAATAAAGCTGCCCTGGAATACTTGACTTTTCACAGGCCACTTTAATTTTATTAAAATTAAGTAAATCCATCCATCCACACAATCATTAAACAACTGTTAAATATTATACAAATATCATGTATACTTTTTCAATAAACATTTATGTGAAATGAATGTACTTTGTTTAAGATAACATGAATTTATGTAATCTACAGAGATTTCTGGCTAATTAAGGGTTATGATATAAATGTCTTTGATATGTATTAGACTATGAGTCTATAGCTGTTAAGTCTCATGGTCTAATCCATATTAGAGTCAACAATTTCTAATATGCATTTACATTTATTTATTTCATTTGATCATCACATTGGCTGTGTGGAATGTAGGATTAAATGTAGGATTAGTATTTCCATGCCAGCTTTTGAAGTGAAGACACACAGTTCTACCATCAAAGAGCAAATAGCTTGTTTTGCTGGAATTAATACCTTAAATTTATGCTGAAGAGCTTAATGCATTTTCTGCTGCAGTACACTCTCTTTTTCTAAACAATTGATCTGCATTGATGTGTTGGCATATGTCCTATGTTTTCCAACATTTAACTTGACTCAGTCGTACTTAACCACATTGTCAGGTGTTAAAGGATTTTAAAAGATTTGAAACATAGATGATAGAGAATGGGAACAGGAGATAGTCAAGTTTTTGGAATAGTTAGATAAATATGAATGAACAGAAACCTGAATGGGAAATTGGATAATGTTAATCTATTGCTGTGGATTAAATAGTTGGGAAACTTTTTCTTGATATAATATTTTATTCTAGAAAAAAGGTCATTTGTTCATTTATTTGACATATATTTGTTGAACACCTACAGTGTGCTAGGCACTTTTCTTAGTGCCTAGGATAAATCAGTGAACAAATCAGACAAAGATTTCTGCCCCCCTGGGAATTACTTCTAATAGGGCAGAACCTATAATAAGCATCATAGGTAAATTGTCTAGTACATGAGAAGGTGGTACATGCTTTGAAAAACAAGTATAGTAAAGCAAAGAAGACAGGGAATGTGGGTATTATAGACGAAACTAGTTACAGATTTCAATATGATAAATAGGGTCTCATTAAGAATGGGGCATTGTAGCAGACTTGGGAGAACGGTAAGGAGTTGTTAGCATGGGATGGATCTAAGAAGACAACATTCAGGCAAAGGAAAAGCCAGGGCAGGATGAAGGCATGAAAATTACACCATATATGTTTGGTGTGTTCAAGGAAAAGCAAAGTTGCCTATGTGGGGAGCACTTAATGAACAAGAAGAGTAGTAAGAGTAAGAGACGATGTCAACTGTTGTGGGGTTAGTGCTCAGAAGACAGATTGCTTTTATTCTAGTCATAGGAAGTCATTGCAGAGTTTTGAGCAGAGGAATGAGTGACATTGTGTGACATGTTTTGAAAGCATTACTCTGGCTGCTATGTGGAGTCTATTCTCCAGGGACCTAGGACAGAAGCAGGGAAGCTAGAAACAGGGCTATTAAAAGAATATCAGCAAAAGTCTCTGTTGAAGATTATAATCTTCACTAAAATTTTGAGGATGTCAGAACCAGAGATCTGGTATTTATATAGGAGAACTGTGCATATGTTTGCATGTTATTGGCATACACATAATTGTCAATTGTTTTTATTAAGCATTCATGTTAAAATTCTTCTGTTACTATACTTGGGTTTATCGACTGCATCTCATGCTTTTAACCATCCCTACTCTGGAGTATGAGCTCCCCAATGGCAGAAATGATGTCTTACTCACCTCCGTATTCTTGGTGCTCAAAATTTGTTTCTTGAATTAAATTACAATAGCCCAAATGTACTGTTAGTATGCAAAAATTATTGAAAGAGAAAATGTGAGCTAAAAGACAAATTCCAAATAGTAATCTTTAATTTAGAGAACATAACTTCTAGAATATAAAAGAGCTAATTTTTCTAAGAAAGAGTTTATCAGATTATAAAGTCATAGGGTAGTTTCCTTTATTCTGAGTTTGTTTATCAATTCTATTATTGCTTTACACTTTCATTGTTGTCTTTCCTTTGTTTTTGATAGGCAAAGAAATAGATGTGAAGAATTAGGAAAAAGGACCTCAGAGCTGATCTGACTAGAGGTTTTTAGAGTGTTCTCTCTGAACCACGGAGGAGTTCTTTTTGAGGCTGCAGTAGAGAGAAAAGGTGTGCTAACCTGGCTGAGAACTACCTACCACAAATGTAGCCTAACCTTCTGCAAGAGTTGGTTAGTGGCAGAGACCAAATTTCTTATATTGTCTTCTAGACACCATATAACTTTAATGATATGATATCATAAGTATGTTGTTGAGTGAGTGCTTTTTCTTCTGAAAAACCATAATATGGATTGAACTTTGTAGCCAAAATTGATCCTACATATTATATAATCTCTATCATTAATATACCTTACTGTGATCAAGTTGGAAAATTCTGCCTCGTAATTGGAGAATAAGAAAAAATAGTGTGGGAGTAATAATAGTATGTTTCAAAACTGGCATTGTGAAAGGACTTTTAGGTGATTCTAAGGATAAATGCCAAAGAGGTGCTCTTAAAATATATGGAACCTTAGTGTCATTGTTGGGGTAAGTGTAACAGTCCCAGCAGCCCTGCTCCAGGCAGAGTATTGAGTTAGCTACAGAAATATTAGCAGGATTAGAATTAGGCTCTTTACTTGTTTTGGTCACACTTTTTCTCTTAACAATAGAAGCTTATGCAGTATGATATGTAGCACAGTTAAAGTAGCCAAGTGGAAAGAATACTAAAAGACAAGCAGGTGTTTTTTTCTTCCCTGGATTTCTGAGGTTGAAGCCCCTTCTGTCTTCCCACTTGATTTAATAAAATGGTATACGTTATAACTATTGGCATTTCAACTACTTTTTTGAGAGGAAAAATGTTTTGTTTTCATTTTCCTCCTTTTGCCAGTGTTACAGCATTTAAATACCTAAGCAAAGATGTTAGTATTAAAGTTTAATTCCAATTAAGTGTAGCATTCCAGGATCTTCAGTGGGTTATGATAGCATTATGTAAAGTAAGGGGCAAATCAACAATTCTACTGACCATTGACAGCTCATCCTGTCTATATTCTAATGTAAATCAATACATGTGGCTCTGAGAAGGTTGTTCCCTCATCAGTATTCTTCAGGAAAATGCCATCTTCAAAGAACAAGTAAAAACTTTTCAGTAAAACCTTGTTTTTGTTATCTATGGCTACATAACAAACTACCACAAAACAGTGGTGTAAAACAACACGCTTTTATTATCTTAATGATTTTGTAGATCAGAAATTTGGCAGGACACAATGGGGGCTATTTCATCTCTACTCCATAATGACCAGGGCCTTAGCCAGCTGGGTCAAATGGCTGGAAGTGGCTAGAACTGCTAGTTCAAAGCAGGTTAAAAGAAATTTCAAAAACATGCAACTAAATAATATTATTTAGGGATTTATTCATCAATTGTTAAAACAAAAGAAAAGAAAAGAGATTATTAGTGCAGAGTTCAGGATCTTGGTTACATACTGATCATATTGCAGAAGGTAAGATTATTTTCTGTTTCTTTGCCTAGTGAGTGTATGCAAGAGTATATATTTTATTGTTATTCCTTTATCTTAAAATAATCATTTATTGTGATTTTTTTTGTCTTGGTTTTTAAAAATTTGCCTGAATTTTAATATGATGTCACTTATGTAAGAGTGTATTTAACACTCCTTTTGTAAATACTGTGGGATTTAAGTAGTTTCATTTACAGCTACATAAGAATATTATCTTTTTTTTTTTTTTTAAGTATTTGTTACTCTCAGTCCCCTTGCTCAACGTAAATTCCTGGACTCTAACTCCTAGAGTTAGTTTACTTTTCAATTCAGTTTACTTTTGGGTTTGCCCAATAATCTGCATTTCTAAAAATTTCTCAAGGCTATTTTGGCAGGCATACAGGTTTGAGAACTGTCATTTAAACCTTATACTGATTGGGAAGAGTATTAGCAAGTGTCAGGAGGAATCCAGGACAAAGTAATACTCTCTCAGTGAGGGGATTTGTACGCAGTGATTGCATAGCTCAGGAACGAAATAGAGAAGCTGCTCATCTTAGCACATCCAGAAGCCACTACCAACCCTGGGTAGGAGGGACAAAAGGGAATGGCACTGCTAGAATAGCTCAAGGACCTGGGTCACCTGGCTGGAGCTGAAACTATGGAGAAGTGGCTGAATTAGTAGTCATACCCCTGGTGTCTCTCTTCCTCCTTTCTTCTGAACTTTTGTCAATACCCTCTATTGGTTGGCCCTGGCAAAATCTTAGGGAAAGCAGCCTTCAGGGTGTGGCCCTCTGAAATACAAAGCAGAGCAGAAGGACAAAAGATAGATCTGAAGGCTAGTCCAGGACGAAACTGATATGCAGCAGACAGGGACAGTATTCCTTTGTCATTGATATGGCTCTCATCTTTGGGCTGTATCCTTTGGAAATCAGAAATGTAAAGTAGTTAAGAATTCACAGATAATGGAGCCATACAACTTGCATTCAAAACCCAGCTCTAATCTTACTCACTGTGCAATTTTGAGAAAATTACTAAATCTCTCTGCCTGCATCCCCATTTGTAAAATGATGTGAATAATTATCTACCTTCTCACTTCTAAAACGGTGTACCGCAAAGGCTAGCAAACTCATGTGGACCCAATAGGATATTTTAAACTTCCAAGGGAAACAGTGATACCCAAAACCTGTACACGGCTGAAATTCTAGTTCCGTGTAGTTAATAGTTTCAACATTAGACCATGTATTATATCTTTCAATGGTGTCGTATCTTTTCAAAGCTTAATTTTCAGCAATTATGAATTAAAAAACAAGTATCCCATGAAAATCAACATACTGGTGATAGTGTTCAACTTGATTCCAGTATATGAAAAGTTGTGCAATGTCTAACAGACATACATATACCTTTAGTAAGTAATTGTGATTATTTAAGAATAAAAATATTCCTGGGAGGAAGGATAATGAAAGCTTGATTAGTGGGTACAGACATACACTTCAATAGAAGAAATATGACCTAGTGTTCAATAGATCAGTAGGGTAACTATAGTTAACAATATAGTTAACTATAATCTATTATACATTTCAAAATAGCTAGAAAAATGTAATTTGAATGTTCCTAGCATAAAGAAAAGTATTTCAGGTGATGGATAGCTCAGTTAACCTGATCTGATCTTTATACATTATATGAATGTATTTAAATATTACATATACTCTCAAAATATGTACATCTATTATATGTCAATAAAAATTTTTTAGTAAATATTTCAAATGAGTACTCTAAATTGTTCAGATGTAAATACTTGTTAAGTTGTTTGGTATTAACTTCTTAATAAATGGAACTCTTAGATATTTATTTTGGCTTAGGAGTGTCGTAAAAAATTACTGAGACACTAAGGGTGAAGTGAACCAAGCAGGTGTCACACCTCATAACTTTGGTAAGAGGATTAACTGAGCTAATAAATGTTAAAATTTTTAGAAAAGTACCTAGCAAGTAATGAGTGCTATGTAAGACATGGCCAATAGAATTGTAACTATATTGCTATTACTATGAAAATCTGGAAATACTTACCTGGGGCTTTTATGGCATTGGTATGGGACACTAAGCAATACTTTAAGCTCACAGGTCCTAGTAAGGTGTATTAGTGATGCACATGGATGATGTCTGTGAACATAGCTTGCCATCTTTAAGAACTGCACAGGACAATATAGTAGCCCTTAACCACATGTGGCAGCTAATTGAGCACTGCACATGTGGCTTATGTGATTGAGGAATGGAACTTTAAATTTTAATTCGTTTAAATTTAAAAGCCAATGCTTGATTTAGTTATTGGAAAACTTGTATTTTTGAACAACTTGGGCATGTGAATCTGCTCTTTCAACTGTAAATTTTAGCAAATCTAAATGCTATACTTAGTATACTATAGTACTTAATATTTCTAAGTACTATATTATTAGTGTGCTATATACTAGAATGCTATATTTCTATATATGGTATACATACTAGTATACTATACTGTTTCTAAATACTGTATCAAATATTTCTGATCAGTTGTTGGCATTTGAATTGAAATGTATTGTAAATGTAAAATACACAGTTATTTCAAAGACTTAGCATAAAAATAGAATGTAAATTATCTCATTAATAATTTTTATGTTGAATAAGTATACGATGATGGACATATTCATTCATATAATTTTGTACTTTTCTTATGAGGAAAAAAATACTGAAGTAAAATACCTAAATTTAAAAGTTTTATATATTATAAATTGTGGCAGATATTATATTACCATAATTATATAATCCACAAGATGATTGTTTTAACTGTTTTGTGACAGATTTTCTTAATTCCTGAAGATATTAATCTTGTTCAATAAAAGGAAACTTTCCCCCCAAAAATGCCTATATTTATGCCTAACTTTCACTGGTTTATGAAATGATTTAGTTCATATTTTCATGTTATAAATGTCAATCTGTGTCTTTTATCGTTTGACCCCAAAATCAATCTGTATATAAGTCCAAAATCTAAGAACATTTAAGATTGATTGGTAATTTGAACAGAGCTTCCTGGGGGAAACAAGTACCATGTTACAAATCCGGAACTAAAAACTCATTCTCTCCTTATTGGGTTGCTGACGTCTTTGTCCTATAATCAACTTTTAGAGGTACAGCAGGTGGCTTAAAGGCAAAGTGAGTTAACAATTAGTTAGGCTTTGTAAGATTTTTTGCGTCACTTTTTATTTTCAAATTGTTTACTAACAAGTCATCCATGGGTTTGGTATCAACCAGAAAAATAATTTTTAAAAAGCTGTTGAGCAGCTTTAATAATTACTGGGTAAAATAAATTAAAATAGGGTAGCTATAATGTTGATTTTTAACATTTTTTACTTGTCAAAGTAATATTTTTGGGTTTGACAGTGGCTTCTATGAAATCCTTGGTAATTTATATTTAGTTGAAGATAGCAATGACAGTATTTGGAAACACACACACACACACACACACACACACACACACACACACTATTGATGTATTCTGCAAATCTTACCATTCTCTGGTTTAAAAACCTTCAGTGGTTTCTCACGCCTTTCAGGGTGAAATTCAAAATCCTTTGTCATAGGTTGAAAGGCATTTGTGATAAGGTCCCTATCTACCTTCCCTTTGCACAATTGTCTTCTATCCAGTATACTGTTCCATGAGCATGGAGGTTTCCATGAACTTTCACTTTGTACTCATCTCAGGGCGACCAACAAGCTCTGTCAGAATTTCCCTCTTGGACTTCTGCCTGGAAACTTATCAGTAAGGAAAGCTGGGGGAATTTTATGGCTTGCCTCATTGGTTTCCCCTCTGTCAGCAATCACTGTTCTGCTGTTCTGCCCTGCTTGTCATCAGTATCTGAAATCTGAATTTTGTCCAGTGTTTTAGATGATTCAGGAGGGAGGATAACTCTGTTCTCTGTTTCTCCATTTCCTACCCTGTCTCATTTTTAGGCCATTGCAATAGCCTTGTAGGTAAAAATATACAGCATATTCTAAATTGTGGAAGTTTTTTCTTCTTTTCTTTTTGGGTGGGGAGATGGGCATAGATCTTTATTTTGGCATTTATGGACAGATAACAAATATTGGAGGAAATCAATTTTTACTTTGCTTCTCTTTATATTCCACAAAATGAAAATTACTTCTTAATTGTGTCTTACAATTTATTTCAGCTAAGCTTCATGATGAAATTATATGATAGGTATTTTTATTTCTCCCATTTTATTATGAGAAAAAAAGTCTTGCTAAGCTTAAGTAGCAAGGTTAAGTAACTCATCTTCCAGCAAATTTTTCTCCTTTTTCACAAAAGCACATTAATACTTCTAAACTAATCTTGAACACAAATAATATTTTGATCATCTCTGTTTTCAGACTCCTTTTTTCTATCTGTACCATTTCTCTTTTTTTCTCTCTCTCCTTTTCTTTCTTCAGTTATACTGTATTAAACTTACCATTTTGTGAAGCCATCTCCTATCAGAAAAGGAGCCAAAATTTTTGGAAATGGTATAAGACTTATCATTTGACTAGATAAATGAGACAATGTAACATGGTAGTCAAGATTTAAGCATGAACTCTGAAGTTAGACTAACTCCCCTTTAAAGTAATATGAGAAAACTTTAGGTAATTTATTTACTCTTCCAAACTTGAGCTTTTCCATCTAAGAATGAGAATAACAGTGGTGTCTCTCTTGAAAAGCATTTTCTGGGACTTGACAGAGATGATACCTATAAAGTACTTAGTCAAAAGTTTTGTACATAGTACAGGTTCAACAAATTCTAGTTAAAATAGTGATGATGATTATTGCTACTTGTACCTCCTACCATTAGGTACTTAGCTAAAAACTGAAATATCCCTCTGATCACTCTACTCAATATTATATTATTATATGTAATATACCGTTTCCTAAAATTAGGTTTTATTTTCTGTGATGGGAAAATGCATGCTTCTTAAATCTTGCATTTCCCTGTTACTTTGCATTTTGGAGGAGGTTCAGTAAGTGTTCATAAATGGATAAGTTATTTCTTTACATCATTAAACAAGTAATGCTTGTCATTATGCACATTATTATGTTGTATAGTTTAGTTTCCTTACCCTGTTACACAGGTAATCTTGTTGTATGACGTTGTACAAATTTGCTACAACACTAAGGAGATATTTTAGAACTTAACTTTCCTTATTTAAAAAAAAATGTTGCTTCTCCTATGTCATTTGCTTCTTTCTCAGAAAAGTAGGAGCAAAGGAGCCTAACTATGTAACTTTCTAGGCAGTATGCATGGTTGTTTCAGCAAAATTAATTATTGATTCAAAGGCCAAAGCAACCTTCGCTCAGGTGGTTTTTCTTTGTCCAGAGCATCATCTTCAATTCCATTTTTCACCTGCCAGAAAAAGCATCTTCTCTCTTGTTATTGGTGACCTTTGACTTGTCAGTAGCATTCAAAACATTGTTATTTCTGCATCACTAATAAAATATACCAGGTCAACCACCTTGTCAATTTCAACTCTTTACTTTCCAATTCCACTTGCATTATTTGTGGTCAGGGGTGTAGGAGAAGAATTTCAGATATTTCTGCAGATGTTTTGGGGAAGGAGTGATTCTTCAATCAACACTATCAGCTCTGGATTTTTTTTTTCTTAATTCTTATAAACAAAGCTTTCTCTCCTCAGCCAACTTTGAAATATTTCTTGTTTTTTAAGACTCTGTCTAAACCCCCACTTGCTTCTCAGTTATATAGCTCTGGTATTCCTACTAACTAGATGAATAGTTGAAGCAAATATGAAAATATGACAAAATTACTCTTTTTTTATTTTCTTACCATGCTCCTACCCCATCAAATCTGCTGTTCTCAAGCAAAGGAGTGAATAGGAATTATTCTTTCTTGGCCCAGCCTCCTGTGGCTATGTCAGAAACTTACTATTTTTGGTCAGAGTTTTGCTTCAATCTTCACAAATAGCCCCTCAGCTGTGAATTTTACAATAAAGTTTCTAACTTTAGATTGACTTAACCAAGACTTTCAAATAACTCCAAATTCATAAACCTTTTTACCAGGAAATTTTTAGAGGCCAATTTTGTTTGTGTCTAGGTCATTCATTTTGTTGTATAAATGAGTCATTACTATAGGACTTTGAGATCTCTATGCCATCCAGAAGATATGTGTACACACACACACACACACACACACACACACACACACACGAGGAACCAAAAAAAAAGCCTGGAAATTTTACATTGAAAAATGTGTATTTTTTCTTACATGTTTAAGCTTCAGTCACCTTCAAAGTACTTTCCATTTGATGCAATACACCTAAGATGTTTTTTCCACTCTCAAAACAGTTTTTTAATTCATCAATTTTGATGCCTTTTAGTGCTTCTGCAGTTTTTTGTTTCACCTCTTCCAAATTGGAAAAATATTTCCCTTTGAGGACTTGTTTTTGTCTAGGGAAACAATAAAAAAATCTCTCCGAGTGAGATCAGGTGAATAGGGAGGGTGGGGCACGAGGGTCATGCTGTTTTTGGTCAACAACTGCTGAACACTGAGCATGTGGGCAGGTTGTTCATGTATATCACCCATCACGAAATAGGCAAACACGTTGAAAGAATCTCCAAAAAAATAAAACTTACTGAAGCCAAACACAGCCTCTCACAACAGTGCTAACTGGTACACTGCTGCAGATGGGCTCCTAGAACACTTACCTAGTGGGAGAATCCTATACTACAAGAGACCCACCTTCCAAAAAAATAACTCCAATTTTTGCGTCCCCATGTGTGTGTGTGTGTGTGTGTGCATGTGTGTGTATGGTCATGTATATATATGACTTTTCACATATACTAGGTACCAGGTGCTCTAGGAATCAACATTAGAATTGTGTCACTCAACTGTCCACATCTGAATTCCATTCAGCACTTTGGTCTCTTGTTTCCTTGGCTACCCTAACTCTTATGAATTTTTTTTCTATTCCCCCTCAGCCATTCATTCACATGATCATACTCTAGACCTATAAAATTTCCATTTCAGACGTTTCACTCTCTGACCAGCATTTTCTGCCTAGTAGATACCCTGCTTCACTGTCCTGCAGCCCCTTGGGGATCTCCCACCCTTAGTCAGTGTCCTATGACTAATTTGTTTTCACTCTCCATCACCCCCTGTGTGTCTTTACCTAACTTTTTACCCAGATGTATTCCATGGTGAGGCACAGCGTAAATACCCTCAACTTCCTTTTCTTTACTTACTCTGTTATATTGCCTGGCAAATACACCCAATTTCAAAAATTGAAAACTTACTCCTTACTTTGCGCCTTCAACTGAACATTAGTAGAGAAAACACTGTAAATGTACTGGCTAGCCTAACTTCAACTTTATCTCCATAAATTCATGTAATCAACTGATAGTGATACCAACCACGTGTGAGGCATGGCCTAAGTGCTCAGGTATATTAGTGAACAAAAAATACAAAAATCCTTCCCTCACAGAGCATATACTTAAAGTGGCAGACAATGAATAACATGTAAAATAATGTACTAAGTTATAAATAAGCACTAAAGAGTATATAAAGTAGGAAAGGGAAATAGAAAGTGTTGGTGGATGAGGGGGGAAGAATTGCAGTTTTAGCTAGAAAGGAAGGCATCACCAACTTCAAAGGAACATTTATTAATGATGGTAAGTTCCCATTCCCATTCTCTTAGGTAAGTATTTCATACTCCACTTCCTTTAAATCTCTAACTCCCTTATCTTCCTTTTCTCTTTCAACCAGTGACCTCACCACCTACCTTGTTCACAGATAAAAGAGATGCAATAAAGCATGAACTGTCTTGTTTTTCTACCATCAGCTTTTCCATCCTACCTGTATCTGTATCCATCCACTGTGTCTTCCCTTCAGTTAGAAAGAATCATTTTTTAACGGAAGCCTCTCCATTTAAGTACTGGAATCCCACTTTTTACTTCCTAGAGAACTTTGCTCCTGGAATTTTCCCTTTTCTGTATTATCAGTCTCTCCCTGTCTGTGGGAGAATATCTTTAATATCACAAACATCTTTACTATCACAACTTTAAAAATCCTCTCCTGATCTTACATTTCCTTTATAGCTTGGCTCCATTTTCTCTTGCCCTTTACAACACAATGCCTTGATAAAGTTTTGCATACTCATTCCTTCCAGTTCTTCACTTTCCATCTGCTCCTTAAACAACTCCAATTGGGTTTTCATCACCACTTTACTAAAATACCTACTTTTCTCTTCTTGCTACCATGTGTTCTCTAGGCTTCAAAGTCACTAGTTTTCCTCATTCACTCTACTTCTTGGTATCCTCCTCCTACTCTAACAAGACTTCTAATTTTGGAGTGTCTCTGGCCTTTGTCTTTGGCCTTTTCTCTGTCTATACTCTTTCCAGGTATGATCCATGACTTCAAAGGCCGTCTCTTTATGGATGGTTCTATAATTTATATCCCCAGCCCTGACCCTTCCCCCAAGTTCAACTCAAATTTAGTCCAATTACCTACTTGAAATTGCTACTTAACATGCCAAAAAACAAAATCTGTTTTCCTCCCTGCCTCTATCCTCAATTTCCTATTTCAATAATTGGCACTCAGTTGCTTGGGCCAAAAAACCAACAAAGTCATTCTTGATTCCTCTCTCTCACCAATACTTCTTGACTACTTCAGAATATATTCCTTCCCCAACCACTTCTCACCATCCTTACTGCCATAAATTTAGTGTAACTACCACCATCTCTAACTACCTTAATACAAAAGCCTTCTAATTTTTCTGTCTGTCTTAGATGGGCTTTTCCTATCTTTTCAGCCTCATCCTTCTCCAGGCTTCTTGTTCACAGTGTTCCAGACATATTGTGCTGAGAACATATCAATTTCATTTCCATATCAGGCACTTAGCTGTTGCTATTCCCTTTGCGTAGAACATTCTTCCCTGTTGCATGGCTGCTGCTTTGTCATCATTCAGGCTCAAAATCTCAGCCTTAGCTGAAGGTCTTCTCTTCATACTGTAGCTGAAGCTGCCCTTTTCCTCATTTCCTCCACCACCACTCTTCTCCATTTTCCCTATTGTATTTTCTTTATAAATACTTACCAATTCCTGAAGTTATCCTATTTATGTGCTTAAATGCCTGTTATCATTTTCTTCCCACTAGAATTACAGCTCTCGGGTGCGTAGACCTGTTGTCTTTTTTACCTCTTTGTTGCCTGTGTTACAGAAGGTTATCAATAAGTATTTTTTGACAGATTAATTCCCAGAGCAAACTAAAGACACCAAAGAGCTGCCTCCAGGCTCTATAGTGGAGCAGACACATGAGTTTGGAGAAGAAACTGGAACTATTATAGACATGGAAAACCTTTTCCAAGGAAAACTAACAAGATTTTGGTTAAAATAGGGAAGTATATAGGGACCCTCAGATTATGAGGATGCATGTTATGCAACTAAAACCTGGAGGGATTATAGATATTGGGCTGGCAGGCTCATTTCTTACCCAAATGTCAAGAAAGCAAATCTATAATTTACTTTGGTTGGGCCATAACTGCAGGGATACAGCATGGATGACAAATACATTGTAATTTGAGTTAAGGCCTTTTGGTTGGTAGTTGCTGTCCCTTGGTCATTTTGTTAACAAGGATTCTGAACTTAGAAGGGAAACCTACCATTGGTGTGCAAGCAGGAGTAGTAATATAAAGGTCATGTGTTTGGCTTACTAACCACATACTACGTGCTGGTCAGTTTTCTTTCTACACTTTACTTAAAGGCATTATTTAATCTACATAATCAACTTATCACCTAGCTTACATTATTATCTGTATTTTAATAGATGAGAAACTAGGACACAAGTGGCTTACTAACTTGCTCAAGTCACAGAGAACTAGTCAGTGACAGAGCCAGAATCTAAACTGAGGCAGTCTGGCTGTGAAGTTTGTACTCTTAAACCACTATACTCTCCTACCTGTCTGTTAGGAGATCACTTAACAATAACAGGCCATAAAGAGCGGATTTAGTACAAATCACTAAGCCAGCAGACTCACAAAGTTATATGATAAGTAAGTGTTGACTGCCCACCATGTCATAGGGATGAGCTAGTGGATAGAAAGTTTCCTGTTTTTTGATAGCTCACGATTTAGTACAGAAAGATCAACATGTGAACAACTAATATGCAATAATTATAACTATACACACATAGTGTGTGTGTGTGTGTATGTGTGTGTGTGGCATATACATATTCACTTCCCTGTGGACTAGTGAAAAATAACATAATTTTCTTAGGGTGAAAAAGTATTGTGTTTGACTTCACAGAGATCACATTTCCAGGAATGAGATGTTACAGAATTAGAAATCAAAAATTGATCTCCCTACTTCTTAGGTAATCAGTGTAACTGGATTCTATTTACAATATTCTTTCAGTTAGGTAAGCATTGTTATAATATATATAATCTGTACTGAGCCATAAGAGTGTGTCACACATATCTGTATAGTAGCCCCCACCTTTTCATACAAATTAAGCTCTCTAGTTTCCTTCCTATTTCAGGACCCTTTTCTTGCTATTGTTTCTTTTCATGGGTCATAGAGAAGAAAGGCAGAGAGTCATCAAAATATCTAGGTCTTCCTGGTCTTCCATACATGCAGGTACAAAACTACAGCTGCAAAGAGGAAACTGATGTACAATGTTTTTACAGATCTTGAAATTTTAATATTTTTAATGTTCCTAAGTATTTCAATTCTATATCTGAGTTTCCCTTTTTATTAGATTATTTGCACTTTCCTCCATCTTAAATCTCTTAAAACATGACTTCAAATGCTTTACATCACTGACCTCTTGGTTGCTATATTTTTTTTTAAATGTGATGCTTTGAACTGAACATAGTATATGCTATGACCTCTGTAAAATATAGTGACATTCTATCTTCCTGTCCGCTGCAAATGAACTTCCTACTAGTAAGATAAGAAGAAATTCATTTGACTCATTTTTTATAAAAGAAAACTTCTATTAGCTATACCCACTTCTGTCAAATTACATGTAATAATATAAAATGAGACTCTCTCTAGTTCATATTTTATTGCCATGCCTTTGGCTCTTGGTCTTATAGGGATCAATAACATTGCTGAAATACAACTTAGTTTTATAGTCAAGGAGATAGTTGGATAAAGAAAAAAACTAAATCATGGAGAAAATCAGTTAAGTGTATATAGCCTCTTTTTTTAAAGCTTTGGTTTTTTTGAAACCTAAATAATATGTTTTGATTAATTTTTTGTAAAGAGTGGGATAAGAAGTTGGTGTCTCTGAATTTTAAAACACTGTTATAAAATTAATCACTTTCTATTGTTTTTGTATTTTTTTCCCCTAGAAAGGACCATGTCTTTTTGTCTCTCCATCAACAATGTCTTACCCAATTTCTGGAACTTAATAGACATGCAACATGTTTCATGGACCAGTTTTGGATTGAATAATTGTTTAAATCCTTATTATGAAAGACCTCTAAGAGATTTACTGAAAACAATAATTTTAAAAATAGCTTTCTTTTTATATACACGTCTCTGTGTTAGTTACTTGGCCTCATTTTTATCTTTTTTTTCTATATACCTTCTATTTTCTCTACACATTAAATATGTGGTTGTACTTTATCATATATTGTTCTTTAAAATAAACAGAATGTATTATTCCCTCAAGATGATGGTAAGTACTTTGAGGGCAAAAGTCATGTAATGTCTCCTGTGCATCTTCCATAGGGGCTGCACATATAGCAATTAACATGTAGCAATTAACTTTGCATATCTGAGTTGAATTCTCAGCCTTTACCACAAGGAAGGTTTTCATTCCTGAGTCACTTGCCAACCCTCTACCACTATAACCCCCATTCAAATCTTGTGGTTCACATTGTGGAAAGGAAACTTAAAAATATGGAAGCATTTTATTTACCTTAATTCTCTAGTGTAATATTTGGGTAAAATTACTTATATACAATTTTTGTACTTTGTCATTTATGTTACAATTTATTTTTACTCTTTGTCTAAATTAATACTTTAGGTTTTATCATCCTTTTCAATGTCTCCCTATTTCTCATTACTGATTATAATGAGAATTTTCCGTACATTGGCAATTACAGCCATAGAATTAGTGGCTGTCAGGTTTTTTTTTTTTTTTTTTTTATCCTAACAGTTAATCAAAAATCAAAGTAGACTGAGGACCCTGCCTTAGATTGTATTTTCTCATGAAGATCCTCACTTCACTGTCTCCCCAGATTCTATAGTTACATATGACATTGTTATTGATCAGTTCAAGGATGAACGGTGATACAGGAATACTGTGATGCAGGAACCAAGAAAAATCATTTTTTCCCAGTGTATTAGAGGACACGTATGTAAAAGATTATAGTACCCTAGAATGAAGTTTCTTTAATATATTCCTTTTTGTACCCTTTTCACAGTCCCTTCTATAGTGCAGTAGACCTCAGTTCTGAGTAGACTTGGTTCTTGTACTAATTAACCATTTAAATGTGGACAAATTACTGTTCCTTTCTGAATTTCTCTCCTTATCTGTGTAATGAGAAGTTAGTTAGGCTATGTGATCTCCAGATCTTTTGTAACATTTGAATTGTAGATTCTGACTACAGAAAGATATGATCATATAAAAGGGATTTATTTGTATGGGAGGCAAGTGACTTTATTTCTTACCTAATAATTTACTTGTAGAATTGCTTTATATCAATAATAATAGCTATAAATTATTGATCACCTATATGGAATCCTCTGTGATTGATAGTGGCCAAGGCAAATATAAAATGTGGAATGAGGCTGGGCGCAATTGTGTAAACCTATAATTCCAGCACTTTGGGGAGTGGAGGCAAGAGGATTGCCTGAGCCTGTGGGTTTGAGACCAGCCTGGGCAACATGGTGAGACCTCGACTCTACCGTAAATCAAAAAATTAGCCAGGCAAGTTAGCATGTGCCTGTAGTACTGGCGACTTGGTAGGCTGAGGCAGAAGGATCACTGAAGCCCAGCAGGTTGTTGCTAGGGTGACCATAAGCATGCCACTGCACTCCAGTGAAACTCCAACTCAAAAATAAATAAAATGTGGAATGAGCCAATCAGAGACTTTGTAAAATGAATCTCTGTGGTGTTGGTTGTGAGTAAATTAAAATTATCCAAGTTGACTGATGTTGTAGAAAACAAGGACAAAACAGGTATTTTAAAATCTGTAAATATAAGTTTAGAAACAATTCCTATTTAATGAATTATAGGCAGAAATGATCCTCATTTCCTTCACACTTCTCCTGCTCCATCCTCTTGTCTCATTACCTAAATTTAGAAGGTTTAAGCTATCCAACTAAACCGGTAATCTGTAGGCTATGATGACGAAGTCCATACTTTGCTGAAAGTAGAAGCTGATTGGCATCATCACTAAAGGACAGAGACAAAGAACTTCGAGAAAAGCAAGAAAGCAATGATGAGAAAATGAAGCTGTTGGTTTTATAGGCCTTCTCTTTATTATCTTTTACATACAGCCTAGACATACATGCATCAAGGCCCAAATACAATATCTGGTCAGCATCTTAATGAATATTATTATCACAATTACTAAATATTAAAAATGTATATGCATGATGTCAATCCTAATCTCATCAGTGCACCTTCCTCAGGATTAATGTTGGAATTCCTTGGTTCTCTTTTCTTATCTTTTTTCCAGTGATGAAGTCTCACTATTTTACCAAGGCCAATCTTGAATTCCTGGGCTCAAGCAATCCTCCCACCTCGGCCTCCCAAAGTGCTGGATTTCAAGTGTGAGCCACCATGCCCAGCCTTTCTCTCTCTTTTTTTTTTTCTATCTAGACTCACACTCTTAGTGAATTTTTAAAGTTCAGTGACATCAAGTACTATCTTCATACTGATCTTCTCTTTTGAACTTCAGACCCATATACCCAAATACCTTGTTGACATCTCCACTTGGATATCTAAAGAGATCTCAGTTTTAATGTGACTAAAACTTAACACCTGATTTTCACCTGAACCCTGCTTAACTTATAGCATTCCCCATACTTCCAATTGCGCTGGTCAAAATCCTCAAAACATCTTTAACTTCTCTCATTTTTTCTCTCTCCGCACTCAGTTCATCAGAAATCCTATTACCTCTAACTTCAAAATATATTATTAGGACATAGACTGAACCACCTCCACTGATTCCACCCTAGTCCTAACTACCATTTCTTACCTAGATCAGTACAATAGTCTCTTTACTCAGTCTTCTTGTCTCTTTTATCTATCCCAAAAAGCAGCCATTAGTGATCCTCTTAAAACATGTCAGGTTATGCCACTGCTTTGCTCAAAACTCTGTGGTATCTCAATAGACAAGTCCATAGTTTATTGAGACCCCAGGTAGTAAGACAAACACATGTGCTCTCGCTCCTTCATAGACTGGAAGCCTATCTAAACATTTAAAAGTCTGCAATAATTATACTTAATGTGATTATTACCACGTTAAGGCTTAAGTTCTGCCATTTTATTTTTTGCTTTCTGTTTATTCTTTCTGTGTTTTGCTTCTTTCTCTTTCCTTTTTTTGTTTTTTTGTTTTTTGTTTTTTTGAGTTGGAGTCACTCCACCACTCAGGCTGGAGTGCAGTAGCACACTCACGGACACTCCAGCATCCACCTGCTGGGTTCCAGCAATCCTTCTGCTTCAGCCTTCCAAGTAACTGGAACTACAGGCGCACGCTACCATGCCCAGCTAATTTTTTTATTTGTTGTAGAGATAAGGTCTCACCAAGTTGCCCGGGCTGGTCTCAAACCCATGGGCTCAGGCAATCTACTCGCCTCGGCCTCCCAAAGTGCTAGTTTTACAGGCTGAGCCACCGAGCCCAGCCTTCTTTTTTGTTTTCTTATCCCTGCCTGCTTGTGAATTACTTGAATATTTCCTAGAATTCCATTTTGATTTATCTATAGAGTTTTTAAGAATTCCATTTTGATTTATCTGTAGTGTTTTTAAGTTATGATTGCTCTAGGTATTACATTATAAAATATATATGTAATTTATCAAAGTCTATTATTGTTGACATTTTACTAGTTCTTATAAAGTATATAAACTATCTCATTTAAAAAAAAACACAAAAAAACTCTGTGGTGGTAATTATTTTACAAAGAATGAAGAACTTACAGTGGCTTCCAAGGCCCTACAGTGTCCAGCCACCTCATTACTTCCTTGCCCCTTAGTCACATTGCTGAGATTACTCTGGCTTTCCTGTTACTCCTCCGAATTGCCAGGCAGGTCTCTGAATGAAGACCATTGCCCTTGCTGTTTCCTCTGCCTGAAATATTCTTCCTCACCTCTTCTCTCCTTCAGGTCATTGCTCAAACATCACCTTCTCAGTAACCACCTTATTAAAATCATAACCCAAGCACTTAAGACCTTACTCTTCTCTACTCTATTACTTGGGTTCTCGATACTACTTATCACCTATTAAGCTATATAATTTACTTATAGTATGTATTATTGTCTCCTATCCCCATGAGAATATTAGCTTTATGAGAGCAGAACTCTTTGTTTTGCTTGTGTCTGATTCCCAGTAGCCTCAAACAGTTGCACATGATAGGCTCTGCTCTAGGGACTTTTCATATATTTCATTTCATTTCATTGTCATCTCTACATGTACAAATGAAAAAGTAAGACTCATAGAGGTTACTCACTTGACTGAAGACACTATCTGGTAAACAGTGGAATTGGGATTTATGTATCTAAGTCTCCTGCTCCTTGCCTTCCTTATACTAAGTATGTGAAAACAAAGGAATTGAATAATGCATATATATGGGTAGATGGATATGTTATTTCGTGGCTAAAATATTTTCTATTTTAGCATAAAAATAATAATTGGATAATACTAGAATTTAAATATTTTTCTACACAGAAATTGGTATTTTTATCAGTTGCCTTGTTTTGATGTTATTTAAGTCAATATTGTTGAAGAAATGACTGGGAGCTTTTTCTCCCTCACCCACACAAATATAACCTCATCGTAGCAAGACACTGGTACAGAGAAACCAGTCTCGTTGTATTTGATGGATTGTTCAAACCTTATAATGTCTCATTTGCACTCTTTTTAAGATAAGACTGTGTTAATTAGCATCTTTTCATTATTATGAATACTGTATATTTAGAGCATGACTTTCAGAGGTTTTCAACTTAAAATTTCAAGTCTAGTTCTAGGATAAGGTGGTACAATTTTTCCGTTTTGATTGTAAATTTCTATATTTATTGGTGCAATATCCTTCCTGAAAAGTGAGCGATATTCCTATATGAACTAACACTCCATTTTTTGCATTCTGTAGACTTACTGTTCCTTGCTGCTTTATGTCCCTGCTTAGATATTATTATTAAATCTATCAAGAGCTATTTAGCAACATAAGAATCACTTTATCTGGGATATGTAAATATTTTTAATTTGACACTTGTGCTAACAGTAGATAACTAAGTTGTATACTCCTTTAGAGCAAGACAGAGTAAAATATGGTATTTTTAAATTGAGAATTTAAGAAGTTGGGCATCCTAAGCTGCCAGATACTATTTTGGTCTAATCTATCACCTCTGTTAACGTTTTATTGGATATAAACCATATTGTATCAGGTTGCATAGCGACAATATGGTTCACCAGGCATTCTATTTTTATAACTTTATTTAAAACTGACATGTAACTTGCTGTACCTGAAACCCCAAGTGAGCCAGTTATTGGAGTGTAACAAAGTTTTGACGTCAGAGTAGCTATTTATTCTACTGAAAGCCATTAGCAATGCATTACCCTTTGGCACTGCTGTTTTTTGCAGAAACATGGTTAAAATTTTATGACTAATTTTGACCAATTAGATTTGTCTCCCTCTTAGAACAGAGAAATTATATACATATAAAATACACAAATATATATGCATTTGTGTATATATTAGCATGCACATGCTTTATATCCTTAAGATGTGTAATATGTTTAAATATATGTTTATATATATTTTAGCATTATACCTAGAGAGTCTTTTAAAAGTTTCTTCTCAAAAGCTGAGTATTACAGTTTATTTTTCTTCACTTCAAGCATGATTATTGTTTTACAGAAGGGAATTAACTATATATTATTGTTATTGTTTATCACTATGGATATGGAGGCTATCAACTGCATTGTACTACTATGTTTGTTGATATTATTGCTGCTGTTATTATTTTAAAAGGATCCCTTAACATTTTGTTTGCTCACCGCAGCAGATTCTATGGAGTGATAGGGGTAATACCTTTTCGTACAGATGTAATATAATCAGTTATAGAAAGGTTTTTTTTTTCCTCCTGCTTAGCTTTGACTGTTTTTCCCCCAAAGGTATTAAAATATGCACTGTGCATCCACGCATGGAGTTAAAGTCCCTTGACTCCTGAGCCAGCCTACATGCCGATCTCTGCCAGTGCTTTTTAAATTGGATCTGATGGGACCACCATTTGGAACTAAGCAGAGAAAAAGATTTCAGATTGTTATATAGTAACCTAGTTGCTCGTAAAACCCTGTATAAAAACATTGCCAGACTTGTGTGTGGAATAACTCAGTTGTGTCAGCAAATAAGATGCCTGTATTTAAGGAGAGAAAGTTAATTCTGTCAAATTCCAGTGTGACAACTTAAATTCAGCAATCATTACTACTATTCTTGTTAGTGCATTCTCTACTTATTAATCCTCACACATTGTTGGATTGATTTTCCTTGGAAAATTCAAATTTATATACTTTATTAAAATCAGAAGACATCTGATAATTATTATCAAATATGTCAAATACCTATCAAAAATACAAATTTTTTTTGCAGTTTTTGTATTTTGACATTTTATTTATTTATTTTTAACTGACAATATTGTATATATTTATAATATACAGCATGTTGTTTTGAAATATGTATACATTGTGGAATGACTAAATCGAGCTAATTAACATTATATATAAATTTAATAGGAGAACTCCATATTGGTAACTCTTTCAGCATGTTATAACTTTTTCCAACTTCATCTTTTCCTCTTGAAACCCATCAAGAGTCTTTTGAGGTACACAATGTATAGGATGAGTTCCCACTCCAAAAGTTTTTTATTTCTTACAGAGCGTTGTAATATTGCACAGTCAAGAGTAGAGACATTGAAAACAGCAACTGGAGTTAGAATCTTAACCTCCATCTGTAACAGCAGACAAATTGTTTCAACATGCCAAGTCAGTTTCCTGATATGTAAAATAGGCGTAGTAGTAACTACCTCAAACATTATTATTTTTGTAAGGATTAATTTAAATAACAAGCATAAGTCCTTAACTCAATGTCGTAACTCATAGGCTGGCAATCATTTGTGCTATTGGATTTGTTCCTATTGTCTGCAGAGGCCAAGTGACTGAGCCCTTAATAACACTGCCTGGTTAGAATCTGAGTGCTACTGCTTACTAGCTATGTAACATTCAAGAAGACTCTTAACTTCTCTGCTTCTGTTTTTCTCTGTGTAAAATGGGGGAATACCTACCTCATAAATGTATTTGAACAATATATATGCTTTAATAGAAGGAAAGTGCTTACAACAGTGCCAGGCACATAGTAAGGGCTCAGTAAATGTTAGCTATTATTATTCAAAAATCACTAAATGTGAGCTTCCTGGTATTTTAGAGCCCTTTTAAGCCTGGTTCTGGTATTTTATAATGGTTAGACAGGCCCAATTGCAGGAAAGATTTGTCCAGTGTCATACAACATTTCTGGACATTTTGACACACAGCCCAGTAATACAGATAGCTTTTCCATAAATATATATTGTGAAGCTCATTTAAACACAAATAAATTAACCCAAAAAAACGGACACCAGAATCTGAATGAATTCATTTCAGTACTTGTTTTGAAATCATGTTTCAGATTTTGTTGTTGCTCTTTTGTAAGTTGAGACATATGGTCCCTCCAGGAAACCTAGTTGTTCTGGTATAAAGTTAACCTGGCTAAATCTTACTCGAAATTGATATTTGGGTAGCTCCTATTTTTAAGTGCCAACAATAAGGTTTGTCATCAGGCAGATGATTTCTGTCTCATAACACCTACCAGTGACCTAACCATCCGCATTAGTGACACAGATGCTAGAGCTCTATAATTCCTTTTTTTCTTTTTTTTCTTTTTTTTTTTTGAGTTGGGGTCTCACTCTGTCGCCCAGACTGGAGTGCAGTGGCCGCTTCCAGCCACCGCAGCCTCGACCTGCTTGGCTCCGGCGATCCTTCAGCCTTAGCCTTCCAAGTAGCTGGAACTACAGGCGCATGCCACCACGCCCGGCTAATTTTTTGATTTATTGTAGAGATGAGGTCTCGCTTGCCCAGGCGGGTCTCGAACCCGCGGGCTCAGGCAATCCACTCACCTCAGCCTCCCAAAGGCGCGGGATTACAGGCTGAGCCACCGAGCC
>CAUYQG010035084.1:0-20914 GCA_963574415.1 Tarsius wallacei | reverse complement strand
GGTTTTGCTTCTGGAATCTCAATTCTATTCCATTGGTCTATATGCCTGTTCCTGTACCAATACCAAGCTGTTTTGATTATTGTAGCTTTATAGTAAAGTTTGAAGTCTGGTAATGTGATACCACCTGCTTTGTTTTTTTTTTTTTTTTTTGCTGAGGATTGTTCTGGCTATTCTTGGTCGTTTGTGTTTCCATATGAATTCCTGTGTCATTTTTTCTAGGTCTGAGAAGAATGTTGCTGGTAATTTGATGAGTATTGCATTAAATCTGTAGAGGTTTCATATTTAGGCAAGAGAGGGTCACTCCAGGTGTTCTTGCCTCTGGCGTTGGGGAGCAAGACCCAAGAAGGAAAAGAGACATAGTCAGCAAGATGCCCTTTCTGCCAAACACCATGCAGATCCTGCCACAAGGCTTATGTGGTCCTCACAAAGACCCTCCACACTTTAAAAATTAGGCAGCTGAGCTCACTGAGGTTACCATGTTTACCTAACACCACAAAGGCAGGAAATGTCCAGGCCTAGAGCCCAACCCAACTTATTCTGCTCTTCTTCTCTAAACTGCTGTGACAGCCCCAGAACATCAGTGGCTTAACAAAATCACCTTTATTTCTCCCTCAATAACAGTCTTCCAAGGCAGTTATCCCCAGGCAAGTATGCAGGACCCAGATGCCTTTTATGTCAAGGCTCCATCCTCCGAGGCTTGTCCACTCAGCCAGCAGATGGGAAAGGAGAGAAGTGTGGAGAGGGCACACTCCTTCTTACCTATATGGGCCCAGAAGTGGTGCCCACCTCTTCTCCTTCCATTCTATCAGCAGGAACTAGTCAGATGTAAGAGGCACCGGGAGCAAAGCTGGACCACATTCCCAGAAGCCCCTCAATCTGAGTAGGGCCATGTGACCAGTTCTTGCCAGTGAGATATAAGCAGAAAAGATGGATACTGAGAGCTCAGATGTCTCTGCTCCGAAGCCCACCATGATACTCAGGTCTTTTCTTCAGAATACAGTAGGCTTCCTCTCCTTTCAGTCCCTGGCTGGATTCCTGGTTCAGACCCAAAGATAACTCATGCCTGGGAAAGCATATTATCTCTGTTTAGAAACTCTGACTGCTACACGATCCCATTCACTCATCAACAAAGATAGCTGCAAGTGTGGCACAGACCAGGCCTGCCACCACCTCTGGGATCTTAGCAGGGCCAGGCTCCTGGTCCCCACCCAATATCTCTCCACCACTCTGCCTTGCTGCCATCCCACCATTGAGTTCTATAACCATTTATCAGGGCTAATAACAAAGTACCAAAAATTGAATAGCTTAGCAAGAGAAACTTACTGTCTCACAGTTCTTAATGCTAGAAGCTCATGATCCAGGTAGTCACAGGGTTGGTTCTTTCGGAGGGCAGTGAGACAGAATCTATTCCATGCCTCTCCCCTGGCATCTGGTGGTTCACTGACAATCTCTATCCTTCCTTGGATGTAGACGCATCACTCCCATATCTAACTTCAACTTCACACGGCGTTCTTGCTATGTTTCTCTGTGTCCAAATTTCCTTTTTTTAAAAAGACACCAGTCATATTAGATTAGGGCCACCCTGATGGCTAATGATAATAATTTTAACTTGATTATCTGCAAAAGACTTTATTTCCAAATAAGGGCACATTTATATGTTCTCCAGGTCAGGGCTTCAACAATTGGGGGTGGGGGAGCAGTAAAAATTCAACCTATAACAAGGACCCAGCATGCATTGGGGTCTTTGAAAATGCCTTGACATCCCTGGACAACCCCACCTACCTAATTACCAGACAGGAAGAAGAAGGGCCCTCTGGTAGCAGCACCCCCACTTGTTCCCAAGCCCAGAGCACAAGTGGCCATGGACAGCAGGCATGGGAGAAGAGGAATGGAGCAGTCGCACTCTGAGCCCTACAGCATCATAGTCTCATGATGATTAATAATTATTAATAAGCTATTAATAGAGATTGATCAGGACCTTTCCCAGAGCTACACAGGAGGTTTGCTAAAGGCACAAAACAAATAGATGAAAATGACTCAGAGAACACCTGAGTTTTCACCAGAATGGGGACCAAGTGGCTTCCTCTTACCTCCTGGTGAGCTCATAAACAGACCTGATAGAAATCCTGCTCTGTCACTTTTTGACTGGACTTCCCTGGGCAGACCCATCCCCTCCTTCCAAGCTTGGGTGAACACCGTGTAAGAGGCGTTTGAACAGTGCCCACACAGGATGGATGCTCTGTAAGCATCTGTCAGTCTTGCAGGGAAGGCCTGAGACTAGAGCCTCGCTGAAGCCTGACCCCTGAGTCATGGCCACCCCAGGCCAAGCTAGCCCTGACCAGCTCAGCAGAGGAAGTGAGAGCCACAGGGCACGGGCAACCTCAGAGGTCCTCACCCCTTAGGAAATCTGATGGCAGCATATAGACCCAAATGGTCAGCTACCAGCAGTAACAGTGGTGGCTCAACCCCTTTTCCTAGAGCTTCCTGTGTGCCAGACACCATAGGAGGTAACTGCTATTATTGCCCCCACTTTACAAAGGAGGAAACTGAGGGTCAGAGAGGTTACAAGACTTTTCTTAGATCACACAGCTGGGGAATAGTAGAGTCTTAGGATATGACTTGGCACAGTCTGGACAAGACTTCCTTCTGCTCACTCATGGCTGCCAAGGCCTGAGCCACACCTAAAATGAACACAGCACAGCAGCAGAAGTGATGGCACTCAGACACACACACACACACACACACACACACACACACACACACACACACTGCCTGGGTTCCAGAACACCTTTGGGACCTAGGACCATCATTCCCACTGTGCCCTATTTCCCTTTTCTCTTGATGCTCCCAGAACCTCCCCTTTTCAGGTTCTCAGCAAGTTTATACTTGGGAATAATTGTAACGTAATTTGATACATAATTAGGGCAGAATAGAAGACTGCGTTTTTAACTACCCATACATCCCCATCTCATTTAAATAATTCCTAATATATCCAAGCAGGCTGCCTCGTGTGGCACTGATGTGTATTGAACTGAAGATAATGAAATAAGGGATGGGAGAGGGAAAATGCTATTTCAGAGTCTGAAGATCACCAATTAATGACATAAAAAACCAAGAGGGACTCTGTTCACTTAATGTCCCCTGTGCAGGGCACAAACACTGGCCCCCTCACAGGCTCCCTGTTCGGCACCTCCAAGGAAATTACAACAAGCCAGAGGGAGCAGGTGGAAGGGGGAAATGGCAGGGGCAGCTCAGAGGGGATCAAGCAGATACAGGGACTGCCTCTGTCCCTACCCCCTCACTCCTCACTCCAGGTGGGCCCGGCTTTATTTACATCCCACCACCCCTCCATTCTGACACAGTTTCCTATAAAAGCCTCTACTCATTATCCAGCACACATTTATAATTTATTTACACATTTAGCCTACTGTTTTATACTAACGCTGAGACCTAGTAACAGATACACAGTTCTCATCCTAGTAAAATACTCCATTCACTAAACCCATCTGCTTGTCATGGTGCTTGGGCCCTGAAGGTTCTGGTCTCCATCTGCACTTCTTCTCAGCCCCATGCCACCCACTTGCTGGCTCTCACCTCACAAACTATCTTTCAGTTCTTCAAACACCACACGCTCTGGGGCTTTTCACACACTGTTCCCTCTACCCAGACACTGCTCCACTCCTCCCTGGCTGGCCCCTGTCCATCCTTTGGTTCCCACTTTCATGTCATCTCCTCAGAGAGGCCAACTCAGAACTCCTGTCATCTACTATCTCAGTGTCCCATTTATCTGCTTTACAATACTGACCAGTGTATGACTGACTTGAGTCTCGCTCCACAAAGAAGGGACCATGACACAGTTTTTCCTGTATACACTGAGCCTAGCGCAGGGCAGGCCCACAGCAGTGAATATGTTTTGCGTGTGCTAAGTGGATGACTCCACAGGAAAGAGAGACGTGATAAGCTGCACTGGTCCCAGCATTCTCCTTGATCCCTCCCCTCCAGCCTCCTTCAGCACATGCCTCCCTGACTCCCCCATCACCAGGTCTTTGAGGAGGTTCACACTTTCAACTGCTCTCTGCCACTCAACCCTTCTGGGTTCCCATCACTTGTACCCCATCAGTCAGCTCTGGGATGTTACAACGTGATCCTCGAGTCCCCAGATGTGATTACCAAACTCAGTAAGGTCCCATCACCGTGCGGAGAGGCAGAGGTCTAGCTGGGGTTGGATTGAGGCAACAAGTCAGGGCTTCTGGCAGGAGATGGGATGAGATCACAGGAGGCAAGTCACAGCTTGGGATGGAAGCCCCAATCAGCCAGGTCTCCGTATGTGGACTTTTGGGGTATGACGAGGAGAGACTCCACTAATGGCTCCATGCTCCTATCTGGGCTGAGCTCCTGGCAGAATGAGTGACATTCCAGCCTCCTCCCCTATACAGACACACACACACACACACACACACACACACACACACACACACACACACCCTCCCCTTGTTTTCCCAAGTGTATCAGCCCAAGTGCTGGGTGTGAACTTGGTGTCCAGAAAATGCTTTGCCCTGACAGGCTCCCTCAGCACAAACCACAAGAAAGAGATTTCAAATTTGGATTTTCTCCCAAATGACCTCTGAAGAGCAGATATGACTCACAGGATCTGGATTAGCTTCCTCTCTCTGGAAGGATCCTGGCTCAGGGATGACTGGGCGATGCCACAACCCAGGATGGTAAACAGGCCAAGCAGGTCCTGCCCAAGAACCCTTGTGACTGGGGTGTAGCACCTCTTTGCAAGGCATCCTGGGCTTCCCCCCTCCTCCCAGCAGTCTGAACCCTGTAAGGTTTGGAGTTCAAACATGATTGTCCTCTCTGACCTTCTCCTCTGGTCCTCACTGGCCTGGGAGTTTCATCAAAGACCTCAGGGATAGGTAACTATGTTTCTGGACAAGCATCAGGACCCCCCACTCAAAGTACTGCACACCTTGAGGACAGGCCAACCCCTTCCCTGCTAGCCCTTCTGTGGACCAGAGAGACCAACAAGCTGCCGACGGGTCCCATCTCAAACACTGGATCCCAAAGACTAATGAACTGCAGACCTCATCACCTGGGCCCTTGGTTCAGAAAATCTTCTCACCACAGGATGTTTTCTCCAGGTTTCCAGGTAGCAAAGTGGAGGCTTAGGAGTACAGACATTGAAACCAGGATGCATAACTTCAGACCAGGCTCTCCTACTCACTGATGTTGTGGCCTCTGTCATAGAACTTGACTCTTTGAGCCTATTTTCTCATATGTAAGTGGAAGTAGATAGTAGTGCCTCTTTCCAAGAGTTATTGTGAGATTAGATTAATTCTCATTAGGGTGAATGATTGTCCTGCTTCGCCCAGGACTGTCCCAGATTTAGCACTAAAAGTCCTGAATTCCAGAAAACCCCTCAGTTCCTAGGCAAACAAGGGATGGACACCCTGAGAGAGAGAGAGAGAGAAGGAGAGGGGGAGACAGTGAGACAGAGAAAGAGAGAGAGAGAGAGAGAGGGAAAGAGAGAGATCACTTGACACATGGTAAATACTAAATATATTTTTAAATTTGTGCTGAACACCAACGATACTACTTAACAAGATGCACCCCTCACTTGTCCCATCCCAATCTCCCCCAGCAGACTCACAAGACTGATTTGGGGACAGACTCCTAATCCAGTGCCTGGAATGGACTTTTCCAGGCCCCTGTATTGGGTAGACCCTTCCCTGCTGGTCTGGGATGCCTGAAGGGGTCCCAGCACCCGGAAACATCCTGTCTCATGGCTCCCCTCCCCTGGTGCCAGAGTCTTTCTGCTCCAAACAGATGAGTCCCTGCAGGGCCGCCCCCACAGCCTCGAAAAAGCTGCTGTTTGGCCAGATCCCAGCCCTTTTCACACTCAGGTAAAACTTTAACCAGAGGCCTTTGGCGGCAGCGCTGGGCCCTGCGCTCCCATTCAGGGCATGATAAATGACTGCTGTCACCACGACATGAATGCTCATATTGAAAAGCCCTGCTTTCTGTCTTCCTCCCTTTCAGGCCGCCAACTTCTTCTCTCTTAAGTCGCCGGACGTCACTCACGTGTCACTCTATACTGAATGCCCCCCAGTCCAGGACCCCTGCTCCCTCTGCCCTAGCCTCCCACCTGCCACACCCCTCCCCCTCCTTCTCATGTCTCTTGCTCCTTCCTCCAGCCTCTTCTTCCTTCTCCCCAAATTCCCTTTTCTTCCTTCTCCATCTCCTTTCCTCCAGCCCTGATTCTTCCCCATGCCCATATCTGAACTAAGAAATAAACCTTTGTCCCCATCACCTGTGCTGTCACCACTCCACAGTTGACCTGGACACACAAGCCCATCACTGTGTCTCACCATCACTCTTCCTGCTGGAGAGACCTGGACACTGGCACCAGGGATGCCATCCTAAAGGAAAGGAAGGTGACACACATCAGGAACCCCAAAAGTAAATGAGAATTGAGCAGACTCACAGTGCTCTAATATAGGAGTTTTCACCTCAGACGCCGAAGGTGTTATGTCTGTGCAAATCTATGTTGTATTTCTCTGGGGAGAAGAACCAAAGACTCCATCAGCTCCTCCAAAAGGAACCAAGAATCACTGCTCAGAGGTTCTGCTCATTCCATGAAGGCCTAGTGAAGTCCCATCAGCCCAGCAAATCCCAAACTAACCCTACACTGTAGGAATCAAAGCCATGCTGTTGAGACAGCCCCCTTCCCCCCCAAGTCTGAAGCCTCATTCCAAAGGACTTCCTTCCCTCACCAAAAGGTTCAGCTGCCATAAGAAGACAAGAGGACAGCCAAAAGCCACGGGGGACAAAACCCACCACAAAAGGAACATTGTGTCCTGTCGAGGCAAGGAAAAAAACTGTTACTTTCTTTGGGGATGGAAAACTGAAATTTGGGGCATGAGGGGAATGTCTGAGTGCAGTCCCTCTTCATCATTGTCCTTTTCAGCTCTGGCACCCTTCAGTCTGTCAGTCAAGGAAGGTAAAGATGGTTCTGTCTGGCAGGGTCTTCTTAATAAGCTACCTCATTTGACATGTTAAATTAAAGGTGTCTTTTATTCAGAAAATTGCTGCTCATTCTAAGTGGCTTTCATTTTGGAAACAAATGGAACTGTAAGGCATTGGTTATGAGAAGAGCTCGGTGGCCTCTCATGTGACAGGGCCCTTCAGGACCAACTTTCAGGTTCATTTCCACACCCATCCTGGGGACCAAATGCCCAGGGCTCTCTTGAGACTATTTGCATGTAATGAACCCCTGTGAATTTTGGGAAATATATGAGGGCATACAAGAGACCATTGTTAAGTCTTCTGTCTCCCAGAATTCACTCAAATATGGTGTTCCACTCACTTTGCTCTACCTCAGCTAGAGAGCTCCCTCCACCTCAATTTCTAACACTAGGGTTAAGGAAGTACCAGATATGGGCCTACATAGGACTTGGGTGGCCACAGCTGGCTTTCCAAATGTAGAGCTGAAGCAATGGACATAGTCCCATGAGATGCCTTTCAAAATAGGATTTGGTAGTCAAATACATTAAGAAAACACACCTTGCTTAGAGGGTCACAATGAACATTACTGTTCAGACCTTATTCGGAGCTCTGAGGGATCCTGCAGTAAATAAACCTGGTTAACCGAGGGTTTCCCATTCTTATTTCACCAGCTGATCCCTTTTTTGTGCAAAATGCCTATCAACATTCCTAGAAATACTGTCTTCTCCAAGGCACATTACCTCATCTTATATCGATAAGAACTCTAGGAAGGTATAATTATTATCCCATTGGACAGATGAAGGTAATGATGCTCCAAAAGGCTAGGCAGATTATGTAAGATTCCACAGCCAGTACCTAGCAGGGATTTCACCAATAAGCTGATTACCTGACCATCTGATTCTTGAGACACGTGAGGATGAACTTATGAAGCACAGACACCATCCCAGATTAGAAACAAGAAAAAGAAGTGGCATTTTCTTGACTTGGTAGCCTCCATAGTGTAAGACAGACATAAAATTTGCTCAGTGTCAGAAAGGGGGAGGTGAAAGAGGAGGAAAACTCCACCAGTGGATCCTGAATACTACCATAATCTTCCCCCAAAGATTTCTGATTATAAACGTCCCTATCAACAGTTTCTGCTTCTGAGCATGCTTCCAAGTGCTGGAATCTGGAGGTTTGCCTAGACTGTGATATATTTCATACACTGGTTTACTTTACTTCCTGACCCAGTCTGAGGGCATCCAAACATAGACCAGCCTCACTCACCTAGTTCAGAAGAAGCAGAAGAGATGTGAGGAGGTCAGAATCAGAAGGAGCCAGAGCCAGTTACAGAGGCAGAAGGGCGGGGTTGAGCCCAATCTCAGAGACACTGTTACAGTCAACTCTCAAGTTTCCACTCATTACACGCTCCAGAAAGCACCCTGAGTCAATGAATACATGGCATTCCGTACGTACTTGAAGGCCACCACCTTCCTCACTCCCCTTTGATGGCACCACTCAATCTCAGAGATGGAGTCTAGCTCCTTTAGGCTTTTTTGTTCCTAGACATAATTAATTTCCCCATTGAATAGACCAGTTTGAGTTTGATCATTTGTTACTTGCAGCTGAAGGCATTCTGACAGACACAGATTTTTAAACAGATTGTTATGACACAATGTGGCAAGTGCCATAATCAAAGTATTCACACTGTTTTCTGCTGAGAGAGCAGAAAAGGAGAAAATCAGCTAACTCCATTTGGGGAGGACCAAGAGAGGTGATCCCTGAACAGAATCTCCAAAGAAGGTTTGTTCACCAGGCAACAAAGCAGACAGGCAGGAACTAAGACAGGTACAAAGCATTGTTGAGCACCTACTAATGAGATCCTCAGGTATATTCCACCACTGAGGAAATAGAGAGTTTACATACCTTGCCCAAGGAGATGGCACTAATTAATCAGCTGATCCAGAATCTGAACCCAAGTCAGTCTGATTTTGAAGTCCCCATTCCTACCACTATGGCGTACTGTCACTGCCACCAACCAACAAAAAAAGGGATATGCACTGCTTCTATCAATGGGCCATCTAGCAAGGAGAATCTAACTTGGTGACAACAGAGGCTGTGACTGCTGGGGGAAAGGGCCTTAGAACCCTCTGAAGGTTCTGCAACTGAACCAGAGAATGTTTTTCTACAAGCACAAATTCATTGGGTTTCTAGGGACTTTGAGATCCTCAATTCCAGCTATTATTTTAAAAGCTTCTGTGACTTTCATTACATTCTCAGTGCCCAGGTTCCTACAGAATTTTACTGTAGAATTTCAGTGCCTTCATTTAAATCTTTATGCTAAAATAAACAGGAAATTTGGGACAAACAGACCTATGTTGAAATTCTGCTTTACCACTCAATAGTCTGGGTAACTTTTTGACATTATGTAACCTCCCTCAGACCTAATGGCTTGGTCACATGATTCTGCACAAGTTATTTTAACAACTTGTGGTTTCCTCAGCTGAGAAATGAAGATAATATTCCTAATTTTGTAGGACTTGGAGGATTAAATGAGATGACTGGCCCATAGTCTCCCCCTTCAGCCTATACAGTTTTTTCTTTTTACTCTCTTGAATAATGTGTCCAATCAAAGGCAAACAATCTAGCCAACTTGACACATCAGGATATTCCCAGGTAAGGGCAATATTAAAAATATTTAACAACCAAAATACTCCAAAGGCATCCATCAATCATACCATTGCTACAAGGCCAATTGATGGTAAATATTGCTTAAATATCTCCCTTTCTCCTGAGATAGAAAGGGAATTCTCCCCTCTAACTACTCATTCTCTACCTAGCCATCCCAGGATTGATGATAAGGTTAGTGTCCTGGTTATAAATCTAGGATGGAGTTCAAGCCAAAAAATAATAATTCCCTGAGACAAATAATAATAATAGCTAGCATTCCTGAAGTACTTGCCAGGTATCAGGCACTGTGCTAAGCACTTTATGTGCATCTTATTTCTTCAGCCTCATAACCATCTCACAGAGTAGCTATTACTGCTATCACTATTTTTCAGATGAGAAAACTCAGGTCCAGAGAGATTAAGAAAACTACCTAAGGCCACAGAAAGCATGTAAGTGACAGGTCTGTCTGGTACTAAAGCCTATACTCATAACCATGAGGCATTCTTGTGTAGATTTCTCCATAATTAGAAGTTCAGCTTTTTTTTTTTTTTTTTGAGTTGGAGTCTCACTCTGTCGCCCAGACTGGAGTGCAGTGGCTGCTCCCGGCCACTGCAGCCTCAACCTGCTGGGCTCCGGCGATCCTTCCACCTCAGCTTTCCAAGTAGCCGGAATTACAGGCGCACTGCCACGCTCGGCTAATTTTTTTATTTATTGTGGAGATGAGGTCTCGCCAAGTTGCCCAGGTGGGTCTTGAACCCGCGGGCTCAGGCAATCCACTCACCTCGGCCTCCCAAAGTGCGGGATTACAGGCTGAGCCACCGAGCCCGGCTGAAGTCCAACTTTTAAATGCCCCTCACTCTTTGCCCCCAGGCTGAATATCTGATTCTCAAGTAACACAAGCTTTTCACTGAGGCAGCACCCATCTTCTGTTAATATTCTCGTCTTAGGTCAGTTCTGAACAAGCAGACCCCAAGACAAGGATGTGGGTACAAGTGATCTTTTAGAGAGAAGTACTCCCCAGAGGAACGGGAAGGGACTGAGAGGAACGGGATGGAAAGGGGAAGAAGCCAGGCAAGGTGTGGTTCCAGACAAAATCCCACTGAGGTAGCATGAGCCTATTCTGCAGGGAAGCTCTGGAGCACAGGTTACACTGTAGGGTGACCCTGTCCCAAGGCATGAGAGCACCAACAGGAGAATGAGTGGAGTGAGGGTGAGAATATAAACTGTACATTTCTCTGAACATTCTGGCTTTCTGTTCACGTGGACAAAGTAACTTCAACAGCCTTAGGCAATTTGCTGAAGAAAAGAAAAGAGACACAAGGGCTGGCCAGTGAAAACATATCCCAAAAGTCAGGGCAAGAGGTAGGGTGGGCACCGAAAGACTAAAATAATCATTGGACAGAGCACAGCTACAACTTGAACAGGTTAAGGACACATACCACTGTATTAAAGTCCATCAACCATCACGACCACATCATCCTTGGCAGAGGTAAGTGCATGAGTTGGAATGGAAATTCAGCTCTCAACCCCCAGGAGAGTAAGTGTTTGCTGGAACAGGCTAAAACTTTTCATCCTACTGGGTCAGGACAGCAAATGGGTATCCACAGACAGCAACTTGTTGATGAAGGATAATCCAATGCCTAGACCTATCATCATGGGTAATTTTTACAGGCATTGCAAGACTCCCTGCAACCAAGTCAAACAAAAACAGCGGTGCTGTTATTGCTGATTTTTATTTTATTTTACATGAAAAATTAACTTCTATTTCCAGACTACAGCCTCAAAAATGAAGCACTCAAGCATCTTTCTTGATGAGTAGTTCTATATTTCTATTACAAAATCAAAACTTGCATCATAAAAAAAGTCTTGACAATTCTGCTGTGTGTTTCAATGCCATGCTCTGCATTCAGATATCAGTTCTTGGGAAAACCAGATGCAATAAGAGGAAAAACTTGCCAAACTTAAACCTAAAATAAGAATTGCTTCATTATTATTAGGGAATAATTACCCTCACATTAATAAATTAACTTTAAAATATCAGGCTTAACTACTAATTAACCTTCCATTGGGGCTTTATTTATTTATTTATTTATTTTTGAGTTGGAGCCCAGGCTGGAGTGCAGTGGCACGCTCATGGCCACCACAGTCTCCACCTGCTGGACTCAGGCAATCTTTCTGCCTCAGCCTTCCAAGTAGCTGGAACTACAGATGCATGCCACCACACACAGCTAGTTTGTGTGTGTGTGTGTGTGTGTGTGTGTGATTTATTGTAGAAACGAGGTCTCACCAATTTTCCGAGGCTAACCTCAAACCCCCGGATTCAGGCAGTCCTCTTGCCTTGGCCTCCCAAAATCCTGGGATTACAGGCTAAGCCACCAGGCCTGGCCCATTTATGGCTTGAATAAATTTTATTATAGTAACTTTCCAAAGTGAAAATATAATGAATAATATGTTCAGTATTATATGTCTTTCATTTACCATAATTAATAGAAAGTATTTCTTAATTTTCCAAATTTGCTGTTTTATAATGCTAATCAGAAATAAGGTAAGGGGTGGGGTGAGCAGGTTTCAGATGATGAATGTCCAGTCAGGCCACCCTGGATCCCAGATCCCTTTCTTCTCCAGGGCCTTCTTCCAAGAGTCAGGAGGGGAGTCCTCCCACACAATCCCACATCCCAGTCACTCAGTACATCCTTGAGGCTTGGAGAACTCTGGGTGTCTTTACAGAAAAGTTACCATGTACCAGGTCTTCTAAAACATATATTTTCCAAACATCATTTTAATCTATCCTCATAATGACCCTGAGAAGTCAATATGACAGAGATCACAATGCAGGCAAAATTTATGTGCTCCTCTACATTTCCCAGCCTCCCTTGCACCTAGTTTGGGATCATTAGACTGGGTTGCAGCCAGTGGACTGTAGATGGAAGTGATTACCACTCTCTTGACCACTCTTGGGTCTAACTCCTAACACAGAGGTCGGCAAATGTTTTCTGTAAAAGACCAGGTAGGAAACATTTTAGGGTTTGCAGGCCATATGAGCTCTGTCACAACTATTCAACTCCACTGCTGTCATGTAAACGCAACCATAGATAAAAAGTAAAAGAATAGGTATGTCTGTGTAGCAATAAAACTTTATTTAGAAAAACTAAGTGGAGGCTGAATTTGGTTCATAGGTATAGGCTGACCCTTGCCCTAAAATCTTCCACTAAATCTTCACTAATAGTTATCTTAATACACAGGATGAAGCAGAGAACCCTGAGGAAGCCTTAAGGGAAGACAGAGCCAGAGTATGGAAGAGCCTGGCTCCCTGAGTCATGGCTGTAAAGAAGTCACCTGACCCATATGGTACTATGATGGAAGTAAGAAATGACAGGTATTATGTTAAACCACAGGGATTTGGGGATTGTTTGTCATAGGAGCTTCACTGGTTAACCTGACTAACAAAATAGGTTTACTTATTCCTTTTTGACAGCTGTGAAAAATGAAGTTCAGAGAGGGAAGAGGTCTAGCCAAGTTTACAAAGCAAAGATATGGTAGAGCCAGGGCTAAGGATGAACAGCCTCTCCTCGTGTGCCGGCATTTGCTGGTTTTAGCACTGAAAGTCCATACCCTGGGCAAAACAGGAACAACTGGCCACCTAGCCTGGACTCCTGGCTCCAAGCACATCTGCCCATGGAGAGTGCCGCTTTCTTCTTTTTTTTTTTTTTGAGTTGAAGTCTCACTCCATCGCCCAGGCTGGAATGCAGTGGCATGCTCACAGCCACCCCACTGGGCTCAGGCGATCCTTCCGCCTCAGCCTTCCAAGTAGCTGGAACCACAGGCATGCACCACCATGCTCGGCTAATTTTTTGATTTATTGTAGAGATGAGGTCTCACCCAGTTGCCCAGGCTGGTCTTGAACCCGTGGGCTAAGACAATCCTCTTACCTCGGTCTCCCAAAGTGCTGGCATTACAGGCTTGAGCCAACACAACCGGCGAGTGCTGCTTTCTTAAAGGAGGCAAGTGAGGCCCAGCTAGGTTCAGCCTGATCCCTACTAGTGGCCTTCCCCGACTGCTGTTCACTCCAGGTGTGCTAGACTGGTGAGCATGGAGCCTGTCATCCTCTCCCCAAGGCCCTGGGCCTTCTCCCCAAAGGCAGTGAATCAGGCATGAATTTTAAATATATACAAGCTTGAGTGTAGAAGTCAGCCCTGACATCTATAAAATGGCACTAAATCCTGTTTTTATGAGCTCCTGCTGCATTCTGCTGAGTGTTTTATCACACTCCCTGGAAGTTTACTGAGGGGAGTTAATAACCCCAAAATGCTGGGGCCTGCCTGTCTCTGGGTTCAGAAGTGGAACCCTTGGCTATTGATTCTGGAGATGCCAGCACCTCCAGACAGCTCCTGTACTCTGCCCATGTCCTGCCTGCTCCTTCATTCTGCCATGCATTCATCATTCCTGCCAGTTGCTCAGTGCCGACCCCAGGCTGGATGCTTCAGTGGTTGAGGAAGGACTCTTAGAGAGTGTGACCTTGGGCCTGAAGGTTGAAAAAAATCTGGTCATGTCAGAAATGAAGGGAAGAGTGTCCCAGAGAGAGAGAACAGCATAGGCTAAGGCTTTGAGTCCTATGACACCTAACTCAGACAGAGAAGGCTTTCCAGGGAGGACTACAGAGGACCAGGACAAATTCCTGAACAACCACAGCTTATGACAGACGTCCAAAAAGTGACTGAGGCAGAGCAGTCATAGAGATGAGAGGAAAAACCCGGCAGGTGGGAACCATAGGTGTTAATAGGGACAGCATCTCAAGGAGAGAGAGTTCAGTGGCATCAGATGCTATAGAAAAGCCAAGTAAGAAAGCAAATAAAGGGGGTTCCTTGGCTTTGGCAATGTCAGTCACAAAAATTTATTAAGTGCCTATTGTATGCCAGATCCAAGCTGCTGGGAAGCAAAGATAAAATAAAACACAGGGCTTGGGGGCAGATAAAAGAGGACAGAAAAATACACAAATAATTACAGTGGCAGGTGTTCAGTATCCTAGAAGAGGATAAGAGTAACTCTACCTAGGAGTCAAGGAGATTTCTGAAAAGAGGGCACATCTGAGTTACCGAGTCAAGGCTGAATAGGAGTTTACTAGTTAGGTGGGGAGACAGAGGAAGCATCACGGGCAAAGTCATCAGAGGGGTATGTTTAGGAATTCAAGGCAGTCCCTTGGCCTGCGAAAGCTGGGGCAATGAGGCTGAAGCAGTGGGCATGTGGGGCAAAGGACCTTCCAGTCAAGGAGTTTGGGTTTATTCGCTAGGCAACAGGGTGGCATGAAGGAAGACAACAAAAGATTTATACTTTAGAAAATAGTTACTGAAGCCGGGTGCTCGATGGCATGTGCCTGTAGGCTCAGCTACTCATGAGGCTGAGGCGAGAGGAGGACTTGAACCCAGGAGTTCAAGTCCAGCCTAGGCAACATAGTGAGATCCTGCAAAAGAAAGAAAGAAACAAAAGAGTTTCTAGCTTTGAGTCCCACCCCCAGCTCTGACACTAACCTGCTAAGTGACCCGGGACACGTCTATGCTCTGGGCCTCAGTTTTACCCCCTTTGAAGTAAGAAGATGAGACTATCCCTATTGTGAGCAGTCCCTACAATCTGAGGGTTCTGTGGTCCTTCCCTGACCACCTGAGAACCCATGTAAGTCGACTGTTCTGAGAGCACCTCTTGTTTATATGCATCTGATACAAATATGTATATCAAGTAGGTTCCAATTTCCAGTTATAATATGCCCAGCTCTTTTGAGAAGGGCTAAAAGACTCTCAGTATCAACCATGCCACCAGCATGTCTAAAAGGCTTTTTCCCAATTCCCTGGTGAGGATGAGAAACAAGGACTCCATCGTGGCCCAGGGGAAGGGCTGACATTTGGTGAGATGTCTGTATTTAACTCCCACTGCTTGACATCTGTTTCCAATTAATCTGCCTGTGTGAAGAGAGTTGCTGCCTGGAGCATGAGATCCAACCTCAGTTCTGGAGAGGCAGAAGAGAAGACAGAAAGAGTTAATGCAGACCCTGGTCTGCCCACACCCCCTTGGATATCCAAGACCACCTGGCCTGCAGGCACCTGAGGACCTGCTCCACTTCCCCATCACAATTTACACTTCAGCAATACCAGGCATGACATATTTGAGCGACTACAAGAAAGCCAAGCCAAGGTCGATAGATGCACGGACCAGAGGAGACAGTGGAACGAGTGACTCGGTGAAATAGGCAGGGGCCAGATCACGCAGGGCCTTGTGGTCTATAGAAAGGAGCTTCCATTTTTATTCTATGTCTGACTGAAAGTGACACAGTTAATCTGCATATGTAAGGTAACCCCAGAGGAATACCTTACATATGCTCCATGGAGAATAAGTTGGGCAGAATTGAGATTGGGAGAAGACGTGGTTTCCAACTGCACTGTCCAATACAGCAGTTGGCAGCCATGGTGGACACCTGGAATGTGCCTGGAGCAGCCAAGGAATTTATTTTTTTACCTCTATCTTTGTTTTACACACACACACACACACACACACACACACACACACACAAATATATATACATATATGTGTATATATAGTTGTTGTTTAGTTGGAATCTCACTCTGTCACCCAGGCTGGAGTGCAGTGGCACGATCACAGCTCACCACAGCCTCTACCTCCTAGGCTCAGATGATCCTCCTGTCTCAGCCTCCAAGCCTGGCCATTTTTGTTATTTTTTTGTGGACACAAGGTCTTGCTATGTTGCCCAGGCTGGCCTCAAACTCCTGGGCTCAAGCAATCCTCCCAACTCCACCTCCCAAAATGCTGGGATTACAGGCATGAACCACAACACCGGCCTTGTTTTTTATTTGTGTAAGTGTGTGGGATACAAGTGTAATTTTGCTACATGCACAGATTGTGTAGCAGTGAAGTCAGGGATTGTATGGTGTCCATTACCCAAATAAGGCAACTTTGTACCCATGCAGTAATTTCTCATCAGTCACCCCTGCCCTCCCACCAGATATCCAGTGTCCATCATTTCACACCCTATGTCCATGTATACACATTGTTAGCTCCCACTTATAAGTGAGAACATGTAGCGTTTGTATCTCTGTGTCTGAGTTGTTTCACTAAAGACAATGGCCTCTAGTTCCATCCATGTTGCTGCTTGATTTTATTATTTTTTATGGCTGAATAGTAGAGCTGAATATTTTATGGTATTTAAATTAATTAAACTTAACGTCAAATACTTGATTCTGCTATTTTAAAATGTTTAAGTATGTTTCAGGTGTGTGGTTCTACCTTTTCCAACTGTAAATTCTATGAAATCTAAATATAGATTAAGTGTTTCAGATGAAAATTTAGCATCCAAATAGAAATGTGCTGTAAGTGTAAAACACATATCAGATTTTGAAGACTTCGGACAAAAAAAAGAAAAATAATTAAGGTATCTCAATAATGGTTTGTACTGGTTAGATTCAAATGAAAATAGTTTGAATATATTGAGTTAAATAAAACGGATTATTAAGATTAAATTCACATTTTTCTTTTTCACTTTTTTTAAATGTAGCCCCCCAAAAATGTAAACTTTCCTGTGTGGCTTTCATTATGTGTCTACAGGACAGTGCTGAATTAGAAGGAATGGTGCTTATTTAGACCTGGTAGTGGCAGGAGATACTAAAGGGGAAGGCAGATCTGAGATGTGCATCAGAGGTGGCATTGGAGGTCTTGCCGATAAACTGGATGTCAGGAATGAGTGAAAGAAGGGGAGATATCAAAGGTGGTGGCTATGGTTCTGACTCAAGCACTTGTTGGATGATGATGTCATTTCCTTGAATGAGAAAGACTTAGGGGAGGAAAAGACTGTATGGAGGGAGGGGGTGGACTACAGTTTCCCTTGGGACCCAGTGAGTTTGAGATCTTTGTAAGATGCCCAGTGGAGATGTCAAGCAGACAATTGGATGCAGGGGCCTAGTGTTCAAAGTCAAAGCCTGGGAAGAAGATCTAAATTTGGAAGCAACCACTTGGAAAAACTAGGTCCTTCCTCTGGATATGCAGCTCACCACAGACAGACCGACAGACAATGCGCTCTCCTGCTCTCTCAGTTACAGAAAAACCTTTTGAATATGCAAATGTTCTCTTGGGCTTTTGAGTCTTCTCTGTATATTACCAGCTCTCTCCTTTTCACTCACTCCCCTCCCCTCCCGTAAGCCCCTTCCTCAGCTCGCCCGCCCCTCAAACTCACTGGGCAAAACACTGTGGTAAAAGCACCCACTGCAGACAGTCTCCGGCAGCAAGCTATGGGTCAGGATGTTTGCACAAATGCCTCACAGCATCATTTATCTTGAGGGACGTCAACTCGAAAAATGTTAGTTCATGTCACTGTCAGGGTAAATGCCAAAAATTAGCTTTCTTTCATCAGAAAACGGAATAATTAACTTTGCAACTGTTTTCAAAACTGCTAATTAATGGGTTTTACCCACTTGATTTGTCAGGCTACATTGCGAACTGAACAGCAGCCTGAGCCCCTGGAGGATTCCCATCCTCCCCTTCTCTCTGTCCCCAGCAGAAGTTGGATGAAGTTACAGGTAAACAAGTAGAGAAAAGCAAGGCCAGAGGAAAACGCTGCTATTTTGGAGCCAAGAGTTGTCCTTTTCCTTTCAAAATCAGTCTCCTACCATTCTTCTCTCCCACATCACTGTCCCCAGTTGATCTCAAAATTGTGCTGCTCAGCCTTAGTTGATGGGACCACCATCTACCTACCTCCTAAACTTAGAGGTCAGATCAGATTCCTGCCTGCCTCCCTCCCCCAAAGTGGGAGGGTGCGGTGGAGGCAGACACAGGGGGCTTTGAATGCCAGTTCCAGTCCTTACCAGCTGTGTGACCTTAAGCAAGACACATCTCCTCACACTACCTCAGTTTCCTCATCTGTAAAATGGGGTTCATGGTAGGCCAATGTCACTTGGTGGCTGAACACTTAACAAATAACAAGGGTAAAGCCTTGGACAGGGTATTTCAGATATAATAAATCTTCAGCTTACATGACTATTATTACATATTTTACCTCACCCTCTCTGTCCACACTGTCCTGCTCTGGCTCAGGGCTGCTCCTCTCTCAACTGGAGTGTTGCCTCTTCACAGAGAACAAGCTCATACCCCACTACAACCAACAGAGAAATGTTCCCGCTATGCAAATCTGAGCATTGGTTGATTAACCATTGGTCCCAATTCTTACTCCACTGTACCAAAATCATACATCCACACCCTTGACCCTTGCAGGAACTCCCATTGTTGGGCACTTTCCCCACCCCATTGATTTTTTTTATTGTGGTAAAACACACTTAACATAAAACGTATCATCTTCTTCTTCACCAGGTTGCTGCAATACTGGCTGCTAATACTTTTCACCTTCTCTGGGAAATTGCCATTGGCTAAACAGGATCTATCAGCTTGTAGCCAGTAATAGATTAACAAGAGAGAGATGTATCAAAGGGCTTGAAGATGGGACCAATGGTAGGGTGCAAATTTTGCTCCAGAGCTTTGCTTGGAACCAGGCAAAAGCTTATGTCAAGCTGACACCCCATTTTTCCGTAACTTTCTTCTGCTGCTTTATCATTCCCTTCTCATATAAGACATTTTCACAATTATCCTCATGAGCAATAATAAATGATTATTGTCTAAAGCCACTAAGTTTTGAGGTGTTTTGTTACAAAGCATTGTGAGATGATACATTAGAACACATAAAACATGGAACATTATCCAGCCATTAAAAAATGATGGGACTGCCATGTATTGACTCCAAAACATATGAACAAGGCAATTTTGCTTGAAAAAAAATTTGACCACAAAAGAGCACTATAGCAGCATTCTTTCTGTTAAGGAATATCTATTTAGATATTCCAGTATAGAGAAGAGTCTGGCAGGGTCTTCAAAGAGTTAACAGTGTTTATTCCAGGGTGGTGGGATTATAGACAATGTATTACTTTTGCCTTTGTGCTTATTTTACATTGCTTGATAATTAAATGGAATTTTTATATGAATTAAAGCATTTAAACAATTTAAAATAAAATATTTTTAAAAGTTGTTTAAACAAAAAAATTTTACCATCTTAACCATTTCTAAGTGTACAGTTCAGTAGTGTAAAGTAAATTCACATTGTTGTGCAAAAAGTCTCCAGAACTCTTTTCGTCTTACAAAGTTGAAACTGTACACCCATTAAGCAATTCCTCATTCCTTCCTCCCTGCAGTCCCTGGAAACCATCATTGCACTTTCTGTCTCTAGGAATTTGACTACTCTAGGTACCTCATACAAATGAAATCCATACAGTATCTGTCTTTTTGTGACTGGTTCATTTTACCTACCATAGTGTTTTCAAGGTTCATCCATGTTGTAGCATCTATCAGAATCTTCTCCCTTTTCTAAAGCCAAATAATATTCCCATCCATGGGGAGCTTGGCCATGTGACTTCCTTTGGCTAATGAAATGTTAGCAAAGGGATGTGATGTATATGGAAGTCTTAAGTGTGCTTGTATAGCTCAGCCCAACCTCTTATGTTCCAAAGACATGCCATGAGGAGACGGTGCCCCTGATAGATGCTGACTCTTCAATCTGGATCCCAAAATGAAGACACATGGAACAGACTTGAGCCCACCTGGAAGCCTGGAGGCCAATCTGGCCCAGCCAAACCCAGTCAAGGTAAACCAAAATTTAGATGACCGGTGAGCATAAAAATAAATGGGATTGTTATGTGACAACAGCTAACTAATGCAAAGCATGTTACTTCCTCTTCCTGCTTCACGCTGTTCATACTCTCCAAAACTTCCTGCCCGCAAGCACATGGACTCTACAGTATAACCTGGATCTGTGTTTCAGAATAAACCCTGTGAGTAGAGGGTGGGCTGCAGAGGGCAGACTATGGGCCTGAAGATGAGTAGGAGGCTAGGACAATGGTCTAAGCAACAGTGAAGAAGGCGCAAACTAGGGAAAGGGTAGTTAGCATGCACTGATTTGGACTTGTTTTAGGATGTTACAGGGCCACAGAGCTGAGGTGGGGCCCTGATGATGATTCCCTTTCAATCCCACCCCTGCCCAGTGCCCTCCCTGAGTACAGCAAGGAGGCTTAAGAGAGCTTTTGATAACCCAGCTTGTCCCTGCCAAAGGGCTGCCTTCCCCCATCACAGCATATTTGGGAGCAAGGTACAGGGACCCAACCCAGAGTTTGCTGATGAGAATTCACTCATACAAGGAACCAACTGTACTGCCCATCAA
>CAUYQG010035081.1:0-14965 GCA_963574415.1 Tarsius wallacei | reverse complement strand
TGTAGTTCCAGCTACTTGGAAGGCTGAGGCGGAAGGATCGCCGGAGCCCAGCAGGTCGAGGCTGCGGTGGCCGGGAGCGGTCACTGCACTCCAGTCTGGGCGACAGAGTGAGACTCCAACTCAAAAAAAAAAAAAAAAAAGTAACTGTAAAAATGCAAAAATGTTCCATCCTTTTGCTATAAAGGACATTAATAGGACAAGTGGTAAAATTTGACCTAGGATTGACTGATAGTAATTAGATATACAAATGGTAATTTCCTGATTTTATTTGTTTTCTTGAGTCAGGGTCTCACTATGTCCACCCAGGCTGGAATGCAGAGGCGTGATCACGGCTCACTGCAGCCTCAGCCTCCTGGGTCAAGAGATCCTTCCACCTCAGCCTCCTGAGTAGCTGGGACTACAGGCATGCACCACCACACTTGACTAATTTTTTCTTTTTCCTTTCTTTTTTTTTTGTGGAGATGAAGGCTTGCGATGTTGCCTTCATAGGTCCTGAATTCCTGGTCTCAAGCAATCCTCCCACCTTGACCTCCCAAAGTGCTGGGATTATAGGTGTGAGCCACTGTGCCTGGCCAACTTTTCTGTAAATACGTTTCAAAAATAAATATGAAGGAAAACTTGATAATGCAATTACTTTTATAAGAAGTAACAATGCATAGATGAAAAAGCTCAGAGAAGCAATGATGAGCATTAGAAAGAAGTGAAATATGAATAGAAAGACCTCAGGAAGGAAAGTAGAATAAAACAGAACCATCAAACAAATTAGGGAAAAATTGGAAATTTCACAAGGGAGTAGAGATACTGCCCAAAACACTGAAGGACATGGAAGACAGATTTGGGAAAAGTGAGCAACATTAAATGGAAACGAACAACAATCTTAAAAAGATTAGAGAGAAAATGATATATACAGAAGACAGGCAAAAGAGAGCTAATATTTGCATAATGGATACCCTAATGAAGAAAACCAAAATAATAAAATAGAAAATAATTCAAACATATAATTCAAAAAAAATTTCCAGAAATAAGAGAATATTTGGATCCACAGACTAAAAGGTCATACCACGTCCAAGGACAAGTTAATACAGAAAGGTCAACACTGAGAAGCAGTTTCTTGATTTCAAAGATAAAGAATCCTTTGGACAGCTGGGCAAATGATCAAGTAAATTATAAGGGTGAAAAAAACATTCAGGCTTATCTCAGTTTTCTCCATAGCAACAGTCATTGCTAGGAGCAATGCCTAGGAAGTCCTCAAGAAAAGTGTTACTCACACCTTCATATCCAGACAAACTGTGGTCTATATAAAAAGGCACAGTGAGATATTTTTAAGCATGCAGGAGCTCAAAAAATATTGTTTCCATGAAGCTTCCTTGAAGAAACTACTGGAAGATGAACTTATGCCAACCAAGAGGTGAATGGGAAAACTGTGGCAAAAAGAAAAGGACAATAGAAAGCAAAAGAGGGAGAAGAGAAAATGTACTCATCTCATTATTTGTTCATAATAGAGATTATAAGACAATGCCCAAGAGACAGAAATTAAGTGTATCAATTATAAAAGCACCCATGAAAACAAAAGTATAAACCTTTCAAATATTCAGAAAAAACAAAAACAAATACACATTTTCAGAGGTTTTAAAGAATGTGTGAAAAAATAAAAGGCATCATATAAAATAATTTGAGATAATTAAGACCAAATATGTCAATTTGATAAATATGCATGGACTAAACTAATTTATTAAAAGAAATTTGGGTAACCCCTTTGGGGCCCCTCCCACTGTGGGAGCTTTTCTGTCCTCTCAATAAATCCTGCTTTCTAAAAAAAAAAAAAAAAAAAATAAGAAATTTGGATTGAATCGTAAAGTGAAATCCAACTCTATGCTGTATACAAGGGAATCAAAACAAAATAATTTAGAAATCTTTACAAATGTAAATAAGAATAAAGCAGTGGTTGTCATTTTAATATCAGGCAAAGTTAACACCAGGACAAACAAGAATTAAGAGGTACAAAGAAATAATGTATACAATGATAAAGAATGCAATTCACGGTGAGGCACGGTGACTCATGCCCATAATTCCACCACTTTGGGAGGCAGAGGTGGGAGAATTGCTTGAGCTAAGGAGTTCAAGACCAGTCTAGGCAACATAACAAGACTTTATCTCTACAAAAAAAAAAAATGATACAGTCATTGTAGTGCATGTCTGTAGTCCTAGCTACTCAGGGGGCTGAGGCAAAAGGATCTCCTGAGCCCAGGAAGGGGAGGTTGCAGTGAGCTATAATTGTGCCTGCACGCCAGCCTGGACAACAGAGTGAGACTCCAAAAAAATTTTTTTTAAATGCAATTCACAGTGAAGTTATAAACTTATCGATATAAAAAATAAACAAAATAAAATAAAATGTCAACATGACCTGGAGACTGTGTCACGTCCGTGGTCATATATCAAAAATTGTTAATTTAATTCTGGAGTTATATTAAAACTGCATTTAGGCTCTGAACGCAGGGTGGGTAAAGGGCTATGAATTCTGGGTATAAATATTGGAATGAATTTGTGTTGCTTTGAGCAGGTTTTTTGGCAATGATGCCATCCTGTCTCTCCATAACCTGGTCATAGAAATTAAACATTCCCTTTTCTCCCAGTCTCCACCTCTCGTGTTTTAATTGGCAATGAGAGATAGCAGCTGATTTATTGGATAGGGCCATAACAAAAACACAGGATATACAAGGAAAAATGGAAACAGAGTAATAGGAGCCATAAAGACATAGAAGGAAAATAGCATAATTAATAACGTAGATAAAATTTGGTACTCTAAAAAAAATACACCTTCTTTTTTAAAAAAAATGTCCAATAAGGCCAGGCACGGTGGCTCATGCCTGTAATCCCAGCACTTTGGGAAGCAGAGGTATGAGGATTGCCTGAACCCATGGGTTTGAGACCAGCCTAGGCAACATGGCGAGACCTTATCTCTACAATAAATCAAAAAAATCAGGCGAGCGTGGTGGCACACACTTGTAGTTTCAGCTACTTGGAAGGCTGAGGCAGAAGGATCACCAGAGCCCAACAGGTTGAGGCTTGGGTGGCCGTGAACATGAATCACTGAGCTCCAACCTGGGCAACAGAGTAAGACTCTTACTCAACAAAAAAAAAAAAAATCCAGTGGAAGAGTCACAAAACTTGGCCATAGATTAGTCCAAAAAGACAATATCTGCAAAGTATAAACCATACAAATAATACAGATAACATCCTCTAAACACAAGGCCATAAAAAAGAAGGGAATTGAAATGAGCTAAATCAGTTAAAATCAAATTGCTAGCAAAATAATAGTATCAACTAGCTTACTCCATTTTGTTTAAAACTTCCATCTTAGTTGCCTGCCTGACCTAAGACTCACTCCTCAATGCCTACGTGTGATTACAGTAGCATTCCCATGACCACAGACCTCAGCTTTATCCCCTTTGGGCAGGTTGTGCTGACCATTTCCTGCCGGCTGTTACAAAACTCCTTAGCCATAAGTTTCATGTAATTGTACGCTTTGTTAACTAAAATCAAATGTTACACTTTGCAAAACCCCATTGTTATCTTTTCATATTTTGTTCTTACATTTTGTTAGTGACCTAACCAAGGTAATTCCATTGTGTAATGATTCTTCTACCTTGTCTCTATGTAACTACCTTAAACCATACCTTGTTGGCAGAACTCCAGGGACTTTCCAGGCACATTCTATACCTAGGATATAAAATTAATCAAGTTTCTAACAATCAAAAGTTCCCATTTTGGTTGCCAAGTTGTTAGTAATGGTGCTGTGGTCACTAAGTTACTATGTAGCCAACACTGCAAATTTTACCTATAAAAACTTGTCACAAACTGCACTAGTTTGTCAAGAGTATTTTTGGCGTTTGCCTGCTCTTGACCCACACATTAATGAAGGACTCATAATTAATTAGACTCAGCTTGCTGATGTAACTTCTTCTTGCTTACTTGGTCATAACAGAATATTTTATAAGTTGTTTTATGAGGCCAATATAACCCTGAGACCCAAACCAAACAAGGACATTACAAGAAAGAAAAAGTACAGGTTGATTCTCTCATCAATTTAGATGTAAAAGTTTTAAACAAAATATTAGCAATATAATTGCATTAATACATTAAAAACATGTATAGTTCCTAAAAGCTCAACATGATTTGATGTGCAGTCAGGTATGAACTACTGTTGTGCATGGTATAAGATGTCATCATCAGAGAATGTAATAAACTCCCAACTGAAACGTCCATTTGGAAACATGATTATCACAGTCATTTAGGCATTATAAAGTAAAAAACTGAAATTTAAAATCAGACTGATCAAGGATGGAATCGTGATTCTTATAATTTACCAGCAATGTAATTTTGGATGAGTTACCAAACCTCTTAATGCTCTTTTTTTTTTTAACTTTAAAATAAGAATAGGCCATTGCCTTACCAGACCCTGGTATGGTCATCTGCTCTTTGAGCTATGGCTGCTGCCATGTTTCCTGGCTTTGGCCCCCTTCCCTACCTTGGGGAAGTGAATCTCCTCTTCTCTCTTTCTCATTTACTTTCTAAATAAACTGTATTTTCTAATCTAAAAATAAAAAATAAAATAAAATAAGCATAACGCTAACTACTCCATAATAATCATTTGTGGAATTAATGAGACAGTATTCATACAGGCAATATGTTGAGATGACACCCCAGAGTACCTCCAAAACTTGGAATAATATCAATAAATCTCAAATAAAAAGGAAAATGTCAGACACCAGTAGAAATGACACAGCCAAAGAGTTTATTTGTGGATGTATAATAGACTCAGGAACAACCAGATCAAAATAAGTTGGCTTGGGTATATTGTCATCTCTGGAAAATATGGACTGGACTGAACTGTATTAGGTTAAGTTTAAACTTAATCAATTGCATAATATCATGGGAAGAAAAAAATGCAAGCAGAAGGGCTACTTGGTCTCCAAAACCATCCTGGAAAGATAGTTTCTAGATTAAGAGCATGAGGAGCTAGTCCCCATAGTAGAGACACCCCAATAACAGATGTGGAGGCATCAGGTTACCCAAGCAGAGTGGCATCAGTCATTGGAACCATCTAGCATTCCCCCACCTCAAGGTTTCATGTTCACTGAGTAACCTTCCAGTAACATGTTAACTTCCACACAGAGTTGCCCACAGGAAGGGGAGGCGCTGATGAACCAACAGGCACAACTATCTAATTCTCTAGAGCTGTATTAGTGGAAATCTAAAAGCCCCAGGGCTGGGACCTCAGTCATCATACTTTCCTTAGTGCCTTGGAGATGAAGATATCTTAAAGCTTCCGTTTTTCTTTCCCATCTTATTCTAGTCAGTTTATGTGGCAATAAGGAGAGAAAAGGAAGCTTTGATAATTCAGTTGGCTGCTAAATGATTCATCAACGACCAGTCTGTGGTGATGATTTCTCAGACTTACTAAATGCTAGCACTTATCCATCTGGAAGAAAAAACAGATCCATTCTGACATGGTTTAATTTTACATGGTCACTTCTGGTCCTTTCATGATTCAGAGACAATCTTCTATTAATAAAGCTCCAAAATATCATACTGTACCCCATAAATGCATACAATCATTATGTGCCTATTTAAATTAATAATAATAAATAAAATATGTTTTCTGTCTGATGAATATTTGCAAAATATGATTGGAGCATTTTCTCTGTCACAATAATTATTTTGAATAAAATCTCTCCTTTCCAAAACAAAACAAAACAAAAAATTTCTTCTCCTTGGCTAGTGCAAAACCCTTTTTCCCCCTTTGATCTCCCAAGAATGCAATTTCAAGGTCACGTGCCTTTTCCTTAACACTATGCTTTTTCCCACTATCCTTCAATATACTTGTCACTTTGCTCCTATGGAGATCTCTTTCTTCATAGTTCATTTCCTTGTTTCACTTTCTCCTATTGAATGACATCCATCTCTTTCACATTCCCATGATATGTTGAGTTTGACCACAGTCATGTCGTGCCAGAAATACTAGCATGTGCTGCATAAGCAAACACTATTTATTTATTTATTTATTTATTATTATTATTTTTTTTTTTAGAACGCAGGATTTATTGAAAGGACAGAAAGCTCCCACAATGGGAGGAGACCCGAGGGGGTTGCCCCATTTATTCTGTATAGAATGAGAAGATGTTTTCCTAAAAGGATGTTGTTTTAATCTCTTCCTGTCCCAGACCAATAGACTGGCTGATCATTAGAAGGTGAAACTAAGCTCTCTTTCTTTCTTTTCTTTTTTTCTTCTTTTTTTTTTTTATGAGTTGGAGTCTCACTCTGTAACCAGGCTGGAGTGTAGTGGCTGCTCACAGCCAGCAGCCTCCACCTGCTGGGCTCAGGTGATCCTTCTACTTCAGCCTTTCAAGTAGTTGGAACCACAGGCATGTGCCACCATGCCCAGCTGATTTTTTGATTTGTTGTAGAGACGAGGTCTCGCCATGTTGCTCAGGCTGGTCTCGAACCCCTGAGCTCAGATAATCCTCTCGCCTCCGCCTCCCAAAGTGCTGGGATTACAGGCATGAGCCACTGCGCCCGGCTTAACTTCTCCCTTTCAATTCACCTCTCTCACTATGTCAGCCTCTGGGGGCTGGCAAAATAAGGATATAGATCTTGTTCTGTTTGATCAGTATCCTTTGCACTTAATTATCCTTATGCTCTCCTGCTTTGGCAGTTAAATCAACAACACCAATTTTGTTTTCAGTATGTGCAGATCACCAAATCACAAGAGAAAGTGTATGACAGACTCCTTGTCCTGAAAGAGATGATATTCTGTGGGGAAAAGCCTTCCCTCCCCCAAGAATACATACAGCAACCCAAATGATTCAAATAGAAAAGTAGGATGAGCATCACCATGACAACAAGCATAGTCATAGGTGTGTTCCCCAAAGCCAGCTTGTAGAGCTGCTGAAAGCATGGTCTCTGGAGTTAGTCTCTTAGGTTGGAATTCCATCTACTCTCTGATTTTAGGCAATTACTTAAGCTCTCTAAGCTCTTTTCTGTTAGATTGGGATAACTAGATTCTCTGCCTCATAAGGTTGTAGTGAGGATTTTTTGCTTTTTGAGATGGAGTCTCACTCTGTCGCCCAGGCTGGAGTGCGGTGGCACACTCACGGCCACCGCAGCCTTGACCTGCTGGGCTCAGGTGATCCTTCCACCTCAGCCTTCCAAGTAGCTGGAACTAAGTAGCCGGAGCTAAGTAGCACATGCAACCATGCCCAGCTAATTTTTTTTATTTATTGTAGAGATGAGGTCTCACCAAGTTACCCAGGCTGGTCTCGAACTCGTGAGCTCTGGCAATCCTCTCACCTCGGCCTCCCAAAGTGCTGGGATTATAGGCGTAAGCCACCGTACCCGGCCTGTAGTGAGGATAAGAAGCACATATGAAGTGTTTAGCACAGTAATAATAGCATTTACTTTACGTCAGCATGGCAGCTAAATAATGACCCCTAAAGATATGCAGGTGCTAATCTCTGGAACCTGTGAATGTTACCTTATAAGGAAAAAGGGTCTTTGCTGATATGATTAAGGATCTTGAGATGGGGAAATTATCCTGAATTATCTGAATGGGCCCTAAATGTAATCACAATTGTCCTCACGAGAGGGAGGTAGAGGAAGTACAAGGTGATGATGGAAAGACGCTGACGAAGTACAAGGTGATGATGGAAAGACGCTACTTGCTGGCTTTCAAGATGGAGGAAGGTGCCACCTTCGTCCTAACCTATAAAAATCCAGATTTATAAAACAAATCAGGCTGGGCATGGTGGCTCAAGTCTGTAATCCCAGCACTTTGGGAGGCTGAGGCGAGAGGATTGCCTGATCTGGGGAGTTTGAGACCAGCCTGGGCAACTTGGTGAGACCTTGTCTCTACAATAAATTTTTTTAAAAAGTAGCTGGGTGTGGTGGCATACACTTGTAGTTCTAGCTACTTGGAAGGCTGAGATGGAAGAATTGCCTGAGCCCAGCAGGTTGAGATTGCAGTGACGGTGAACATGCTACTGCACTCCAGCCTGGGCAACAGAATGAGACTCCAACTCAAAAAATAATTCACTAAATAAAATAAATCATAGCCATTTTTTCCTTTTGCAACTCCTTTCACTCTGGACCCTGGGTCATGGGATAGGTGGAAGAGTGGTTTTAGGGAAAGCTGTGGTTTCCTGGCCCAAAATAAAGTTTGTCAGGGGAGTTCTTCACATGTGGGTAAAAGATGTGGTGTGTGGTGGGGCCAACTGAGAATGGTAGATTAGTGTGATCCCTGGATACATCTCCCACTAGCAATAAGGAGAAAAGAATAGGTGAGAGTTAGATGAAAGAATACAGGGAAGTCTTCAGGATAGGGCCTGACTGTGCTCGTTTCCTGAGGCTTCTGTAACAAATTACCACAAACTTGGTGGCTTAAAACAATACATTCATTTCAATTCACTCTCCTACGGTTCAGTTGTGGAACTCAGAGTCTGAAAAAAGCTTCACTGGACCAAAATGCAAGTGTCTGCGAGGTCGTGCTCCCTCCAGAGGTTCTGGGGGAGATCTGTTGCTTTTCCTTTTTCAGCATCTAGAGCTGCATTCTTCAGTGGCATATTCCTCCATCTTGAAAGCCTGCAGCGTAGCATCTTGTTTCAATCTTCACATTGCCACCTTCTTCTGTATATAAGTCACCTAGGCAAGCAGTATGCTAACTGATTAAAGATCAAAAGCTTAGTTGCTATTATGGAAGATGCCATCAGACCAGTTCCTTATCTTTGCCATTCAGAAGCTATTTGCGTCTTCAAGGAAGTTGCTTGAAAGAAACACAAAAACCACACCAACACCCTGTCACATTTGTCCCAGTGGCCTGAGTCACAGGGAAATGCAGAAGGGAAAGAACAATATTCCCTACCCGTGACCTGACTCTGCCCCAGCCCAGGCCCAAGAGAGGACTGTAGCACTTCTGAAGTCTCTGGGAGTTAAGATCCAGGTCAGGACTGGTAAACACCACTGGGCGTGGGTCCTGGTCGATATCAAAGTCTATTTCCCCCAGGGTTTTCCATATTTTCTAGGTTGTCTGAAACTGGGGTATAACCTTTAAAACAGCACTGTCCCATAGAAGCAGAGCCATTCCTTGGTATATGTGGAGGACTAGCTCTAGGACCACACCCCCACCGGGTGCCCCCCACCCACCCATGTGACTTCCAAAATCCACAATGCTCATGTCCCTTGTAAAAAATGATGTACTATTTGCATATAGCCTATGCACATCCTGCTGTATACTTTAAATCATCTCTAAGGCCTGGGTGTGGTGGCTCACTTTGAGAGGCCACGGTAGGAAGACTACTTGAGTCCAGGAGTTTGAGACCAGCCTGGGCACTATAGTGAGACCACGTTCCATAAAATAAAAGTTAGCCAGATACGCTGGCATGCCCGTGTAGTCCCAGCTACTCAGTAGGCTGAGGTGGGAAGATCACTTGGGTCAAGAGTTTCAGGCTGCAGTGAGTTATGATTACTACACTATACTTCAGCCTAGGTCACAGAGTGAGATTCTGTCTCAAAAAACTAAAAATCATCTCTAGATTACTTATAATGCCTAATACAATGTAAATGCTATGTAAATAGTTGTTATACTGTATTTTCAAAATTTTGTATTATTTTTATTTGCTATTTTTTTTTCAAATAGTTTTGATCCCCAGTTGGTTGAATTCACAGATGCAGAACCCACAGATATGGAAAGCCAAATGTATAACGAACCACATACCTAATTTTAAATTGTCAAGTAGCCACATTTAAACAGTAAAAAAGGGCCGGGCATATTAGCTCATGCCTATAACCTCAGCACTTTGGGAGGCTGAGGTAAGAGGACTGCCTGAGTCTAGGGGTTCAAGACCAGCCTGGGCAACTTGGTGAGACCCCCATCTCTACAATAAATCAAAAAAATTAGCCAGGAATGGTGGCGCGTGCCTGTAGTTCCAGCAACTTGAGAGATTGAGGTGGAAGGATCACCTGAGCCCAGCAGGCCAAGGCTGCAGTGGCTGTGAGCATGCCACTGCACTCCAGCCTGGGTGACAGAGTGAGACTTCTACTCAAAAAAAACAATAAATCAAAAAATTAGTCGGGTGTCATGGTGCACACCTGTAGTCCCAGCTACTCCGGAAGTTGAGGCAGAAGGACTGCCTGGGTCCAGTAGGTCGAGGCTGCGGTAGCCGTAATTGTGCCACTGCACTCCTGCCTGGGTGAAAGAGACTCCGACTCCAAAAAAAAAAAGTAAAAAAGAAATATGTGAAATTAATTTCAATTTCAATAATATATTTTATTTAATATGATATTGTTTTAATACAATCAATATAAAAATTATTCCCTTTTTGTACTAAACCAATGTGTATTTTACATTTATATACATCTTCAACTCAGATGAGCCACTTTTCAAGTGTCCAATAGCTACATTTTGCTAATGTATTTGACAGCACAGGTCTACAGTAACTTGACTTGCCTCCTTCCCACTCTACCTCCCACACTCATCAGATGCAGAGATGGCACCAGGGATTTGAGAGGTAGGCCAAAAAAGTTCAGGGGCCTTGTTTTTTGGACAAACCATAATTGTATACACTATGGAGTACAATGTGATGTTTTGATATAGGTATACAATGTGGTATGATTAAATCAAGCTAATCAATATATTCTTCACCTTGCTTACCTATCATTTTTTGTGGTGAAATTTACTCTCTTTGTTATTTTTTTTTATTTTATTTATTTTTTTTATGGTAGCGCGCGCCTGTAGTTCCAGCTACTTGGAAGGCGGAGGCTCTTTGTTATTTTTAATATATAATATATTATTATTGACTACAGTCATCCTGGTGTGCAATAAATCTCAAAACCTGTTCCTTCTGTCTGTCTGAAAATCTGTACCCTTTGATCAAAAATTCCCTGTTCCTTCCCTCCCCAAGACCCCTCCTCCAGCCTCTGGTAACCATCATTCTCTCTCTACTTCCATGAATTCAACTTTATAGATTACACATATCAGTGAGATCATGTACTATTTGTCTTTCCATGCCTGGCTTATTTTGCTTAGCATATTGTCCTCCAGATTCAACTGTGTTGTTGCAAATGACAGGACTTACCCCTTTCAGGGGACTTGCTGTTGTCACGGTGATGCTGAGTCCACCAGGAAAAACAAAGTTGCTATTTTTTGGAGCCATCCTTATCTTTTCCAATATCCATCTTCTCTCCCCTCCTGAAATCAAGGTCCAGTGCTCTCAAAGAATATGGCCCATATGCCATTAAAGCAGCTACTTCACTTTGCCTTACAGTCAGTTAATGTTTCTGGGTTTTTGTTGTTGTTGCTCTTTGTTTTTTGAGTTGAAGTCTCATTCTGTCTCCCAGGCTGGAGTGCAGTAGCACACTCACAGTCACCACAGCCTTGACCCACTGGGCTCAGACGATTCTTTTACCTCAGCCTTAGACGATCCTTTTACCTCAGCCTTCCAAGTAGCTGGAACTACAGGCAAGTACCACCATGCCTGACTTTTTTTTTTTTTTAATTGTAGAGACAAGGTCTTGCCAAGTTTCCCAGGCTGGGTTCAAACCCCTGGGCTCAGGAAATCCTCTTGTCTGCCTCCCAAAGTGCTGGGTTTATAGGTATGAGTCACCACGCCTGGCCAGTTAATGTTTCAAATGTCCCGACTAGATTACAAATGTCTTAATGGCAGGGTACCACTCTCTTGTCATCTCTTTATAGGAAAAGAAAAAAAAGCTGTGGGTTTAGTACTTAGTCATCAATAAATGTTTGCTGAATGAATGCATAAATGAATGAATGAGACAGCCTGTACAGAGTTGATGAACTGTGTGTTATGGCCTGTGTTTCCTCTGACAACTTCAGGTCCTGCTTTCTAGTAAACAGTGAAACCAGTCTTGCACTGTTGGGTCCCAGCCTGGAAACCGAAGGAAATACTCACCTTTATCTTCTGAGTTCTTACTCTTATAAATTTAACTCAGCAAATAGTTCCTGAATAAGTTCTATATTCCAGGCACCATGTTGGGTCTGTGAATACTGCAAAGATGAGTAAGAAATAATCCTCGCCTTCAGGTCCCTAACAATTTAGTCAGGGACCTTTGACAGGTGTATACAAATAATTATAAATTTAGGTTGAGTAACCTAAGTGCTCTAAGTAGAATAGAGAGTCCTGTGGCAATGGGGGGGGGGGGGGTTGGTGGCAGGGGGAGTTGCAGAAGATGTTTCATTCAGGGACATCCTTTGAGATGATGCTTGGAGGAAGGATTTGGATAGGTGGGATGAAGGGAGAGAAAGAAACAGCTTTTAAAAATCTAACAAATGAGGAAGAAACACAATACAGATTAGGTGTGGTGAAGAGAGTAATTAGGACAAGGAAATGAGCCAGATTCTAAAGATAAGAACAGAGTGGAAGAAATCACAACAGAGTGGCAGGGAGCAGACTTCATTCAGAGGGGTGAGGGCTTCACAGGCACTCTTCTTTAAGCCAGCAACGCTGTGAAGAAGAGCTCATGAAGTTGAGAATCCCAGAAAGAGATGAGGTAGATCTGTATTACACACTCATGCTGGCAGACGCAAGGCCTGGATGAATGAAAAGCTATCTGACCAAGAAAGGAGGAAAGGAGGAATCTCTTAAAGATTGTGACACAACCAGATTTGAGCAAAATCCCAGAGTGACAGAGAAAGGATGAGAAGAAATCAGATGTGCTGGGAATAACTTTATGTAGCACAGAACACGTGGATAATAAATATTCTGGCTAGCACGTGCTACATGCTCAGGAGATCATGGGAGTAGTCAGAACAGGAAGTCAAACACTTGCCTGGGAAATCACCCCAGGGTGGGGACGTGGAAGAAGAATAGAGACAGTGATTGCCAAGGCTGGAGTGTAAACAAGTGACAGCCTTTTCCAAGCCATTAAGGTCAGGACCCAGAGTTGTATAGGTAGTTCTGTACATATCACAAAAGTTGGACCCACAACAATGGAAAAAATTCCAAGGACTGACATTGAGGCAGTTGTGTAAAAGGAAAGCAGAAATAATTTAATTTAAGGATAAGACCAATTTACTTTCCATTTTATTTTTAAAGTTCAGATGCACCTACTGCCCTGAACAGTTTTACTTCAGAACAAAAAACAGGCCCTTTTGCCTTTTCAGAGCACACACACAAGGTCATCTAAAAATGTGTGTACATTTTAGGCCAGGGACAGTGGCTCAAACCTGTAATCCCAGCACTTTGGGAGGCCAAGGCGAGCGGATTGCCTGAGCCCACGGGTTTGAGACCAGCCTGAGCAACTTGGTGAAACCAATAAATCAAAAAAATCAGCTGGCGTGATGGCATGTACCTGTAGTTCCAGTTACTTGGAAGATTGAGATGGAAGGATTGCCTGAGCCCAGCAGGTGGAGGCTGCGGTGGCCGTGAGTGTGCCAGTGCACTCCAGTCTGGGAGACAGAGTGAGACTCCAACTCAAAAAAAAAAAAAGCCCACACATTTTGCATTCAGTGGTACACACCCAGAGCTGTACAGGAGACTGAAAATGGATAACATACACTGAACATGTAGCAACTGCTAGACCCTGTGCAGTGTTCTTTTACAGGCATTATCTAATTTTTTTTTTTTTTTTTTTTGAGTTGGAGTCTCGCTCTGTCGCCCAGACTGGAGTGCAGTGGCCGCTCCCGGCCACTGCAGCCTCGACCTGCTGGGCTCCGGCGATCCTTCCGCCTCAGCCTTCCAAGTAGCTGGAACTACAGGCGCGTGCTACCACGCCCAGCTGATTTTTGATTATTGTAGAGATGAGGTCTCGCCAAGTTGCCCAGGCGGGTCTTGAACCCGCGGGCTCAGGCAATCCACTCACCTCAGCCTCCCAAGGCGCGGGATTACAGGCTGAGCCACCGAGCCCGGCTGCATTATCTAATTTAACCCTCATTACCCATGACGTTACTAACTTCATTTCTCGGATGGGGAAGCAGGTTACATAGCTCACCAAGAACACAAAGCTAGTAATTAGGAAGATTTTAAAATATTATAAATTCGTTGTTTATAGTTATAGAAGTATTCAGATTTCCTTTTTTGGTGTGGCAGTTTTAGCAAGATATACTTCCTAGAAATGTATTTATTTTATTTTTTGAGTTGGTGTCTCACTCAGGCTCACCCAGGCTAGAGTGTAGTGGCACAATCATGGCCACCACAGCCTTGACCTCCCGAGCTCAGGCTATTCTTCCACCTCAGCTTTCCAAGTAACTGGGACTACAGGTGTGTGCCACTTTGCCCAACTAATTAAAAAAAAAATTGGAGAAATGAGGTTTCACTATGTTGCCCAGGCTGGTCTCAAAATCCTGGGCTCAAGTGATCCTACCATCTGGGCCTCCCAAAGTGATGGGATTACAGGCATAAGCCACAATGCCTGGCCTTTCCTAGAAATTTTAGAAATTTAAATAGTTCGTTTAAATTTTCTTTTTTTTTTTTTAGTTGGAGTCTCACTCTGTCACCCAGACTGGAGTGCAGTGGCCCATTCATGGCTACTGCAGCCTTGACCTTCTGGGCTCAGGAGATCCTTCTGCCTCAGCCTTCCAAGTAGCTGGAACTACAGGTGTGCATTATCACTCCGGGCTTTTTTTTTTCCCGGCCTAAGTTTTCAAATGTATTGACATTGGTTTTGTCATAATTGTCTCTCTTTAAAAAAAAAAAAATGTCTGGCCAGGCTTGGTGGCTCAGCCTGTAATCCCAGCGCTTTGGGAGGCCAAAGCGAGTGGATTGCCTGAGTCAAGTTCGAGACCTGTCTGGGCAACTTGGCGAGAGGTCGTCTCTACAACAAATCAAAAATTAGCCGGGCAAGCCGGGCTCGGTGGCTCAGCCTGTAATCCCGCGCCTTTGGGAGGCTGAGGTGAGTGGATTGCCTGAGCCCGCGGGTTCGAGACCCGCCTGGGCAAGTGAGACCTCATCTCTAC